>VACF01002075.1:24787-136488 GCA_006891605.1 Pleurozium schreberi | reverse complement strand
GATTTGGGGTACTCGTTTTCTGCATAATGTACTGGTGCCCTAAAGTTCAGCTTTCTAATCATTGAAACACTTCAAAGAAAGAACTGTATTTCTCATTTGCAATAATCGGAGTTTGATGTTGTTGTGAAATATCTGTTCTCATCAGCGCTTTCTTGCAAGGACATGAGATATATAATCATATTGATCCTGCGATGCTGATCTGCAGAATGATACTCGTGAAGAAGATTTCAAAAAGAAGGAAGGAGAGCTTAATGGCAAGGTGGAGTCCTTGCTAAAGGAGGTATATGTTCCTTGCTGGGTCTCTCATTTCACAAGCTTGCAGAAGATGTCTGTATCGAACTTATTTTTCTATACCCACGCTGGACCTTATAAAAATGGGGTAATTTATAATTATTTAATTGCTATGAAATACATGACTTTACATCTTCGCAACAGGTTAGAGAAACCGACAACTTGTGTCGTTCATGCTCTGATGCAGTATGTTTATTACTGATTATGATTGGACCTTCAGGTTGAGGCGTTGCAGCAAGACAAAGCTGTTCTGACTCGTAACATTTCATGTTTGTTCAAGGTTTTTCAAACAAACGTTTACCTGTCCCAGGCCTTTTATTTGTTCGACGTGCAAAATTGTGGTCTGTAGWCTAAAATTCGACGGTAGAAGCCCTTGCTAGAAAGATCCAGACTAATCAGATGCTGATTGGTGCGCATGTTTTTTGAGCAATGTACGTATACACCGATTATGTGTTTCTCTTCCATTCCTTGCTTGCTCATTTGATCATGAATGAATTTGACGGACAGACAGCGCAAATGGAGCTGGCTAGGAAAGACAAACAAATGAAGGAATTACGGGATGAGTAAGCTGCTATTCCCTCCGCTTTGATAATCTATGATGCCCCCCAAACCAATCGTTGGTGCGGGCAGATTTTGCACTCAAAACCATTGCATTAGACACAGTTTACTTATCCAAAAGCAGGGAATCAACCGGTGGACATGAATGTACGTTCATTGTAAGTTAGTTAGCGGCAGTTAGCCCCCCTTTGCTAATTGACACAACTTGTGCCGTAACTTATCCCTACCAGCTAAATTTAGTAACGAATTCCACATAGCAGACTTCCGCAGTCCTGGAACTTTAACTTTCCTTCCGTGCTTATGTAATCTTTCTGCTTGTTAATGTGAGGGGGTCTTGCGCCCCCGTCCAGCCTCATTTGGCTTTCACAGCAGACTTCCGCTACCTGCTTGCCTGAGGGAATGACTGATCATCGCGATGTAACTGCAGGAATTTGAGATTGAAGTCAGGTGGCACGCGGGGGCCCACAAACATCAGGCCTCACTTGACCAAAGCAGTAGTACCTGCAGATAAAACCAATGTTGAGATGGATAGTAGCGAACGGGGAAATAGAAATAGACTGGAAGGTGCTATAGGAGTTTCTGCTAAGGTACGTGAACCTGATACCGATGCGCACAAGCAGATCTCAGATGAAGGAAAGAAAGGGAGGGGTCCCAGCAGAGATTGCAGTAACCAACATAAAGATAGAATTTCTGAKAGTAGCAGGCGCACCGCTGATGATAGCTCCAACAGACAGAAGAGTTCCAGTGTTAATAACAGTGGCAGTGACAGACGAAGAGAATACGGTCATGCTGAGCATAGGAGCCGGGATAGAAGCAGAGACCATAGAGACAGTGGTGAATTGAGAAACTCGGACAGCAGGAAGAGGCACAGGAGCTAAGGCTTTTACCGCGCTACAGTACTGTATTTGCAAGAATGAGTGAGGATTTCGTTTTTTTAGACATCGTAAGGTATGTATACCCCAAACCAACAGGGCACCCAAAACCAACATTATGCATTCTTATTGGACATTGATATTCCTAAATTTAGGATTTAGGTACATAGTGATAGTGTTAGTAATTCTTTAGTTTGTTGGTTTGGGGGTGTACTTCCCTTATGCGATGTATGACTGATGACATGACAATGAAGAAGCCAAGTGTTCTTGCTGGGTACTATTGCTTGGAAGTTGGTGAATGGAAGGGGTTTTCTTCCTTTTCATGCCATGTGGATTGGAAGTGGTAGATGTGGGTTGATAGAAAATTTGACCTGCGAACACTAACACAGAGGTACATCTTGCTTTCTTCAATGTACCAACAGCATACATTTCAACATTTTAGGAGATGGTTGCTTTTAGTGGTCACTCCGGTTCAACTTCAAAATTTTGTAACTAATTCCACTAATGTCAAAAAATAATGAATTAACTTGGATTTGATGCCAATTCCATTTTCCTTCCTAAAATATTTACTAAAAATTGTTTCAAGAAATTTAGCTTTCCCCTGTTGCTGCTTTTGAAAGGTTGCTTGAACATGTTGCTGCTTTTGAAAGGTTGCTTGAACATCAGACTACCTTTTTTACATAGGAAGATGCTTAATCCATAAATCACCATATAGAAATCACTATGTAAAAATGAAGGGTGGGTCTCAAGATTGAGTGAGCTCAAGAGTAGTAAACATAATCATTATAATTTGTTCCATTTGAGCATGCATGTTAGATAATGAAGTTTTCTTTTCTTATTGTGTATCATGTATCTTCAATTGTTGTTTTTGTTGGAAGGATATATCTTGAGTGATCAACTTGTGCATTCCAAAACATGTAGGGGATACTACTTGAGTCATTTTAAGCATTATAACCCTAAATTGTTTGGGCAGCCAAATCATGGCCTTTGGAYGACATTTAGTACCTCTATAAGATGGAAGAATGAAATGGTTTTCATCCAATTTTGGGGACTTGGATGAGCATTTTTGCATGAAGATGGTATTGGGATTTCTTTGTTTGTGGTATTGTTGACTTTTTTTACATAGGAAGATGTTTAATCCATAAATCACCATATAGAATACCATAGAGTTTAACCCCTAAAGGACCAAACTGCGTTTTTTGGCAACATAAAATATTTGGGCAGGCCACCACTTTTAGAATTTTGGGTATTATTGACTGAAATTTTGGGAGGATGTGCGGACGAGGAGTACCTTCAAGGGCAACAAATTTCAGCCCTAGTTGATTAATTCTCAAAATGTTATTAGCGTCGAAGTGCATTTCATTGGTCGAAGGGCAACATGGGAAACAAATTTCAGCCCTACTTGATTAATTCTCAAAATATTATTAGCGTCGATAACATTTACTATCGCCACTATGGCACTTCGTAAAAAATGAAAACAAAAGCCCTGGTGGCAGATAAAAAAAACCCATTGTTTGACAATGTAAATCAGTGTGAAATGTAAAAAATAGAATTGGCAAATCTTATCCCATAGTACCCCGTGAATTAGGGTTAGGTTTTAAAGATCCGTGTAGATTTCTTCACAGAGATATCTTCTCTGTATCTGCGAGTTTCACAATCAATTCGGACGGGACTTTGTTCTCCGCTTGAGAATCTGCAGGTCGTCCTGCAAATTCTTGGCACAATTTGTTACCCGAACTGATTCCTAGCTAAGTTTGCGCTTTTCACAAACGTTCACGATGACATTTTAATGTTCACTAGCGCTAGTTTGATCTCATATGGAATGGGAACTTGCAATTGCTGAGGATTTGGAGCTTAGCTTAGCCCGGGATCGAGGTTTGTGATTTTTGTTCCGCAATTGTGTGCAGACGTTGTTTTCCTAGCTCATGGATAGATTTCCTCAAACTATGGTGTCCAACAAAGTCATCGCTGCAAACCTCGTGTGAAATTTCCTTGGAAAAATACTGCGACAATGGCTACCGCCCTTGTCCGTCTCTCACAATCCATTTCTGGAACTCTGTCCCTTTCGCATCGTCGCACTCGACCACTGTTCAGAAACTCAATTCGTCGACAGAACTGCTCAAGAAAGATCCACAGCTTGTTCTCTTCGTTGGATTGCTCGCCAATCGGTTGTTGTTCCGGACTTGTCAAAGAGCTTGTCAATGTTAGGCAACCTGTCTTTCCGAAGTTTCAGAGAAGAGTTGAGTGCTCTGCTGCGAGGGGTGGCGACCTTGGAGGGTCCGCGTTTTATTCTACATCGGTAGCAGAAGAAGAAGCGTCTGGTAGGAGCTCCTTTCTCTGTGATTTGCTGCAATGCATTTGCCCTTRCACTTTCACCTCTTATTATTCATTTTTGACACTGTGGTTAACCTTGAACCTCATGCATTTAGAGGGTTACTTTCACCTCTTTTTCTCATATTTTTACAAAATATAGTTTTGGAATTCATAGATAAGACGAAAATGAAGTCCAAATTTTAGAGGTTCTTTCAATTGACTTGATTTTAGAGCTTTACCATTGCTTCAAATTAGGATATGAAAAATTGAAGTTCATTAGTAAAAAATTGATTGAGTGGCACGATGAATGTAAGCTTAAATATTTTGAAGAGCACAAATAGGAAGACACATTTGACACACTGAGAATGAAGGATCCATTATGATCGAATAAAACCTCACGGATTTATAGATAGTCGACGTTCTGAAAGTTGCAAATTTTCAAATACTCATATCTCATCAATTTCATCCATTTGGGGGATTGGACGACTAGTCGGTCCGGAGAGTCTCCGAGTGAAAAACGAAATTCTGAAGGGATCTATGATTCTATGAATTGACTGAAATTGCCATTGTGGGGCACTAAAATTGAATTTCGTGACTTGAGAGGACCTTCTGGGCATCTTGGGGTTGATTACTTGCACACCTGGAGCTCTCCAATAGATTATGGAATGCCTATTTATGGATTCGCCCTACAGGACCAAGAAGCCCAAATTGATTCGCATGTCTTTTTAGGAGTGTTGAGTGGTTTTATAGAGACTTCTGTTCGATTTTAATTATATATTGATCAACATATGCAATGTTCTTCACTGATTTTGTCGAGAGTAAATTCGATCCCACTTTGAGATAATTGGAATTGGTCATTTCAAAATCATGAATCATTGGTCTTTGGGGGGTAAAGTGTTCGAAATGTGACAATGCAGACTGTGTTGCTTGTGAAGCAAAATYAGTAGAGAGCGTTGCAGTAGTAACTCCGCTGTGTGAGCGTCCTGCAACGCATGTGACGTGCTTGGAAGACCTGCTTCAGTGGAGGAGGAGGGCCGAGCTTTTGGCTGCCAGTGTAGGAAGAGAATTTTTCGAGGCAGACGGAGGACCGGATGCAAGTGATCTTCTGAGGGAATTGGAGTGGCTTCTCGATGATGCCGTGGCCGCCTGTTGTCGGCGTGGTCGAAAAGCGGATGACTCCAGTGCCAGATGCTGGCAAGCATGCAGCTGGAGGGATGTGAAGTCYTGTCTGCCTGTGGAAACAGTGCCAAGTCTAGGTGAGCGATACAGTCCACTCTTTCTGYATWTTACAAGCTCGGGKTGAAAGTTGAAGGATTAGCACCTAACAAATAGCGTGGCCTTTTGAATCATTTTAGAGCTGGMATTTTACCACTTATAGAGGTCACATGTGTAGAGGGTTGACTGCATGAATCGAATGATATGGAACTGGCAAACATTTGACCTTCTCTCTGAGGAGCCAAAAGTAACACTGAAGGTCTTGTGTTGATATAGGCTAATTTTGTTAAACTTAATTAGGGTCACGGAATGAATCTATAAGCTAACCACTTCACTTCAAGCGTTGAGTGTACTCACTCTTATTAGACTATCCAAACTTTCATTGTTTGTTGTAGCCACTCGATGCTGATGACCTGCAGCAAGTTTGTATTATGCTTCACGTTTCTGTGAAAAGCCGTATTACAGTTTAAAAGATCAACTTACCATGTACTGTACAATGTAAGTGTCATCCAAACAGGCAACCGGGAAATATGTTTCAAATGAGATGCATCGTAAATTTAATATCCATGGTTCAAGGGAAGTCTAGGCTCATATTTGGGACTCTTGTACCGAACAATTAGGATTGAAAGAAACTGAGAAAGGTCAAGATGTGTTGCAAAAAGATGGCAACATACGATTATTTTGTTGCAGGTAAATACAAATAGAGGACTTTGTCAACCACTGACCAATGCAAACACATCTTGAGCTTTCTCACTGTCTCTTCTTCAGTCAATATGCCTAATTTTTTTCCAAATAAGCATTTTGAGCATGATATCTATTAAATTGTCTTACATTTTTTATGGGTCTTGGTGGGAGCAAAAAAGAGATTCTAGCTTTTCTTAGCATGCATTTTATGGACTTTGCATACATAACCTATGAATTTTCAAAATGATGAAAATAGGTGAAGCAAAATTCAACCCTAGGCTCATAATAGAACCAACATATTCCTGTTAAGAAAAGTAATTCCTAAGTTTGTATGTGGTGGTTTTGAAAGCAGCCTACAATGAGATGCAATCACCTTACATTGAGTAAGTGCACTATTTTTGACTAAACTAAGTACATATCTAAACATTTCTTTCAATTGCAACTAATAGTTGTAATAAAGACGTGAACCTACCTTCATTGTTATGAAGTCCTCAACACACATTTTAAAGCAATATAAAACCCAATACCTTTATGCAAACTTAGTACACTTAGAAAAAGTCATATTTACCAAAACAAGTTACTACATACCTTAGAAGGCTATTGCAGCTGAAAATTTGCCCATTTTGAATGATTTTCAAAAAAATGTGGAAAACAAAGAATGTATCAAACCCATCTTTGAATTTGATCATTTTGGGCTAACTAGGTTGGTAATAGGGCCTTCTTGAGTTCATTACATCACTGCATACAATTTTGTTGTGCATACACCAGCACACCTATCACAAATAAAAAAATCCAAACTAAGGTGGGTACACTCAAAGACGCACCATACCTAAAACTACATGCCATCATCTTTGTGTACATCTCCAAAATCAATATGTATCTATGTGGAAGAAAAAATTTCAGAACCTCTACCCAAAAAACTTGAATTCCTCCTAACTTTTGCATATGGTATCCAAATGCCACGTTCTTTGGTGTGTTGGAACCTCCTTTCACATGCCAACAAGAAAAAAATGAAAATTTGACTAGTCTAATGACAATAACAAGGCATGGTAGCAAAAAAAATGACAATTTGAGGAATATGCATCTTAATCAAAGTTGATTGCAAAACTTCACTATCTTGAACTACACGGTACCTGATAATTAGGTCCTTATGACCTAGTAAGTAGAACTATCCCCAACAGAGTCCACATTCACTCCAAAGTCAGAGTTCAACTTCTTCATCTTCTCAAAGTAACATATCGAGCCCACTTGGAAATTTAGAATACTTGCAGTAACTGAAAAAGTTGAATTTAAATATACCGGAATGGCTTGAACAGACATCATCACGTGCAGACGTGTCCGTTGTAGTCTAGATGGTTAGGATACTCGGCTCTCACCCGAGCGACCCGGGTTCGAGTCCCGGCAACGGAAGCTCCCGAGATTAACTGACTACACTTTTTGAAATCCTTTTCTGGCATCTGAGGTAATAAGGCAGCCCATTGTGGTCAGAATTTGGAGTTTGGCCTCACGCTACTTTTGAAAAAATTTCAGTTTTTTCCCCTTAACCCTTAAACAACGGACCGGTGGCCGTGGAAATCATGCATTTTGATACTGAGTGACATCATCTCCTTTGAAAAAGCTAAATATATTCATTGGAAGTCAAAGTATTGTGGAAGATCTCCCCTTTCCACTCCTAATACCGAGGATGAATGATTGCATTTCTGTCCTACAAGGAAAGATTCTTTGCCATTCATCGGACGAAAAACGTCCTCGGCGTCGTTTAAGGGTTAATCCTTAGGACGGACTGGTGGCCGTGGAAATCATGCATTTTGATACCGTGTGACATCATCCCCTTTGAACAAGCTAAATATATTCATTGGAAGTCAGAGTACTTGTCAGAGTATTGTAGAAGATCTCCCCTTTCCACCCCTACTACCGAGGATGAATGATTGGATTTCTGTCCTACAAGGAAAGATTCTTTGCCATTCATCGGACGCAAAACGTCTTCGGCGCCGTTTAAGGGTTCAAAGCATCCTCACTTTGCAAGTGTTAAAACTATCACTTTTAGTCAGTTATGAAGATCTCAACCGTACAATATTGCAGTGTCCATGTTGTAGATGGTGTGAAACAAATTTGGGGTCATTTGACTGTATGGATTGAAAGATTATAATGTTTTAGTGATGAGAAAAGGTGCTGAAATTTTCTTAAAAACACATTTGGAGGTGAAATTCGAGGTCTAAACCGATTCAAATGAAAAACTATTAAACTACAAAGTGATTCAAAACTAGAATATTCAGGCTTTGGTAAAACACAATATCATAAAAATGACTCATTGTGTTTGCAAAATGGATTTGAAATGTCAAAAAACAGTGAAAAAAGTAGCCAAAAATCACATCTATGGCTGAACCTACTTCTACTAAAATGCTTCTCAGTCACTCATATCATGTTGCATAGATCTGAAAATTTAACCACATAAACTAGATTAGTAAGCCCAACTTCTCCAACAAAAATTATTGAAAAAGGATCATATATGAAGAAGTTATGAGCCGCCGAAGTTCACTGAAATGCAAACAATTCTGGATTTTGAACTTTGAATTTCTCCCAAACATTCCAAATGACTTGGATTGGCATGAAAATTTTACCACAATAACTAGACCTTTATGGGAATGAAACACAAAATTTTTTATTGAAAACAAACATTTGATGAAAAAGATACAATCCCCCGAAGTTGCAACCATCACAATGCAGTGTGCTGAACCTAAATTGAACCTAAGAACTTCGAATGACTTTCACGAACTCAATATGTCTTGGATTGATCTGAAAATTTTACCATAGATACTAGACTACTATGCGCAACTTTTCCAAAGTTCCAACATTGGATGTAGAAGTTAGAGCGCTTCAAAATTGACTACTAGATTGTGTGAGGACACTTTCCGCCCCCTTGGGCGATCAAGGGTTAAAGACAAGTGTGAGAAACAGCAAGTGCAACTAATATTACGGAGTATATTTTTTCAATAAAGTATGAATTTGCTAGGAATTTTTGAAGTGTTCAGTTCTCCATGGTCCAATAGGGTTTGTAGACCACCCCATAGCCAACAAAATCTGAACCCACGATTTTCATCTCACTACCTAATGCAATCACAACATTTTCTAACATGAAATGCCTAAAAAATCAATCCTTGTAATGAATTTCACACGGAAAAGTTGGAAGTCTTTTATGTGGTCACTAATCACTCCATCACTATCATGTAAGACATTGATGTAGCCCAGATCTCACATAAGTAAATAAACCACAATGGGGCCATTTCATAGGTGACCACTATGGGTCAAATAACAGCAATGGGTTGTTTTACCTTAGTGATTGCACTATAAGGTAAGGTAAAAACAGCCCATTGTGACCCAAAGTATGAATTAGTTATGAATTCTTGAAGTAATTTGCCGAAAAGAGTCAGTAGGCTACCTCATAACCAACAAAAATTGTATCCAATATGCTCATCTTAATCACCTAAAGCGGTCACATTAATTTTAAATGTGGAAGGCCTTGAAAAGTCACTTTCTACAATGACAATGGTTTACACTCAAAAAGTAGGGTGCTCCTAATGACCTAAAGCGGTCACAATAATATTTAATGTGGAAGGCCTTGAAAAATCACTTCCTACAATGATTTACACTCATAAAGTAGGGTGCTCCTAATGGGGTCACTAATCACTCCATGGGGGTCAGGTTAGCTATTGATTATGGTCCGAAAAACTCTCATGGGATCATTAAGTGTCTACTATGGGTCATCCAACTGCAATGGGATGTTCTACCTTCATTTAAACCTAAGTATGGAGACATTTTCAGATTTTCTAAGAACATTTCCTATATAATATGAAAAAATTTCATTGTATATTCAAAAGTTCACATTAACTTTAAATCTTCTAAAAAAAAGGAAATTTTATTGACTTAGGGGAGGCAACCCATTTTTTATCACCTCCACATTTCCAATGTATAGACTGTTGTCATTTTGTGAAGTTATGGTGCAGTCCCTAGAGTAGATGTGGCTCATTATGATTGGTTGCAAGGCTCTCAATATTGTAATCAAACCTGATTTGGCAGATGTTTAACCACAATTGTAACTGCAGCTGCAATTGTAACTGCAGCTGCAACTGATAGTTCCAGACACTTTAGACCATCCCATTCACTAGTCCCCCTGCCACTACCTGCCAGAAAGAGATCGCTACCAAATTATCCTAATTGCCGAATTATTCCCGACCAAAAATTGAATAACAACCTCAAGCGAAATGAATATCAATTCTCATCACTGTTTCTTTACAAAGGATGTATACAAGAGTGTCAATTCTCAAACCAGCAACGAGTTAATAATAATACATGCGGGATTGGTGCAGCGAATCACACCGACAAATACAACTGGTGTGCTGCAGGACGTAGAGTTGCAATCAACTCTACCTCACTAAATACAATCCATTGCAACTCGAGATAATCCCCTTGCCGCCAGCCAAGATCAGCTGCAGGTCACAGATATACGCATCGTGCATGGGAAGGTATCCACAAACACACACAGAAGATAAGTCGTTAGACATTCATAGATGCACACAGGTGGACCACAAGGGACATGAGTTTTCCATTCTAATCAATTTGACGAACAGTTTTGTGGACTGTTCAAACTTTCCTCACTGGACAACAAATACCACAGCGGTACGCATTCCTACACATACAAAAACAGACATAACGTAGATCTCATTTCCAAAGTCAATCATGCTAGAGCCTTTATCAAGCATTCATTCCATACGAGAACAATAAAGAAAATGTTGTGAGAAATGTACTGTGAAATTTCCTATTACCAAGTGAGTACGAAGCAATCGTGACTTGCCAGCAATGAAGTAAAGAAGGAATAAAGAATGCACGCCATAGCTAGCATGATGTTGCTGCAGACGGACTCCAGGAGATATGTGCATAATGTGAGATTCGCTCAATGCATCTTTTCCTATCCTTTGTTTTCATCGTGACGTTCATTGTATGACTGCTATACTCTTTGGTCGGATAATTGTGCACTAACAACCTCAAAAATATCTGTGTCTAAGAACCCATCGGTAGAGCTGTTAGCTTACTGTTGAAATAGATTTGTCACAACGCTTCAGACTATCAAGCATCTGGAACACCATCTGCTGAACCACTTCATCTGCAGGGGAAACAATAAAATCAGGCTTCCATGTAAAAGCATTCTTCGAAACTGCAGTTTCCACAGGATACTAATCAATGATGACACCGAATGTATTGATAATTGATTGATAATTTCCAAAGCGGTGAGGCGAAAGGATGACAAAACCAAATTTACCTCCTGGGGCTCGTATTAGTGCTGCACAAAGTTCAAGCAAAGCCTCTTTGGAAGGAGTATCATGCAGATTCTTGTTCAAAACCAAACCATCACCACCCAGCACTGAAGGACTTTCACTCAGTCGCAGTTTTGCCAGGTTCAGATAAGGTAAATGACCAGCTCCAACTTCATAACGGGAGCATGCTTTAGCCCTGCGAAAAAAGGCTTCTGGAAGTTTAGAAACCATGTGCCGGTATTGCCTAAGAATCAATTAAAGCAGACTGCGAACAGCCCCCGTAAACAGTACAATTCCTCTCGCCAAATGATCACGTAATGTAAAGATCGCGGTTGATTACCACATACCTCTGGAAGAAGCGGGCTGCAAGACTGATGTCACCAGCGTCCCATAACTCACAAGCGACATCGTTCCAAGGATTTCCTGTTCAAATAGCATRCTTAWGTCAATTGTGAACCAAATGGTAATACTCGAAAMCACACTTCGCCCAAATCAAAAGTACGCGTATCCATGCAAATAGACTCGAGCACAAAAGGTTCGCCAATAGCAGCAGAGACAGTWAATTAACCAGACAAAACACATTATGGAAACACGACGACCCAAAACAGAACCATCAGCAAGACACATATGCTAGTTCATAGTGAAGGTCTTCACCATAATCGTTGTCAAGAAAAATGGCACGAGCGCATTCGCGAACACACTCACTACGATCCGCACCGGCCTGCAAACAGTAAGCAATCACTTTAATTTCACCATACTTGCCAAGAGCCATTTTTACCGACCGTAAATATCAAGGTGTACAAACATAAGCAGGACCAAAAGTGTTCTGCAAAAGAACGAAAACTGAAGAGTCGGACTTCAACCAGAAGTCTGATCTCGATTATAATTCCGATTTCAACATACCACCCAACCAGTGAACTTACAAGTCGCTGCATCCAAGCCATAAACGTGTACGCTGCGGCACTTGGGTTGAAGTGACAGGCAGCTCGAAATGCATGGGTAGCAGCCCCCATGTTTCCACCAGAAAGCTCCATTTGGCCTTGCTGAAACTGCTCGGTTGCTGCAGCATATGCAGCATGAGTGTCACCTTCACGCCTGCCTACAGGTGGCGTCATATCAGTCTCGCTACGTCTGCCAAGCCCAACCTGCGAACACACAACAAAGATGAGATCCACACCCTCTCTCATACATTATATTTAGAAATAATAAAAGTCATCTACTGCCAAAAAGTAGAAAATCTGAGCAAGACACAAAGATTTGAGGGTGAGTAGACTCAAACGAAAAGCCTCATGTCTCAAACTTGCTCTAAAGGGCCAATGTGGCAGGTTCGGCTAAACTAACCTGAAGTCAACCAACTTCAACAACAATTGCTCACTCATATTATTCACGACARCAGATTGAGGAACTTACATCCTTATCTAGTGGTTTTTCAGTCATCTTCTGGTCAAGTCCATCTGATGCATGGCTATCTTGAACTTTGTGAACATCYTCTCCAGGTTCGCTTGATGCAGGAGTAACAGTGGGCAACCCAGAGTCCTTAAAGGCAACACCCTGTGCAGGGTACAAAAAAGGAGGCGGAGGTGGGGGCCGTGCTGGAAATGGAGCTGCATTGGGAAGTTGATTTCCAGCTTCAATCATAGCTAGCCTCGAACAACCTCCATTGATAAGTTCTTGCGCAATCACACTGGCTTGATTTGGATATACAGCCTTGCAACCCACAAGACACAAAGCCTGCAAACGCGAGCACGTTGCTCTTAATAAATTGAACACACCACACGGCAAAATATACATAAATCAACTTGGCAGGGGAACATACTCTTAATGCGGGAAAAATATGCGTAGAAATAATCCACGTAAGCAACCGGGTCATCATGCCAACGTACCTCAAGCGAGACACAGCCGCACAAATACAAAAGATTGGCCATCGTAACCCGCGGGCAGCCGGCAAGAGATAGGATGACTAGAAGCTTCAACTTGCTTCCAATTTCCTTCCTGTGGATACCACGGCATCAAAAAAGTATAAGACGTCGGTAAGATACTAAGGTATTTTTGAATGCATGAGTCAACCAAAGTAGACTAGGATAACCCAGCAGACTAGGAAGAATTTCATATAAACACCAAGAAAYTTAGTCAAAAGCCTGCTCGAAAGTAGAGGAACTTACAAGGTGTGTTGAGAAACATTGACACAAAGACCAAGATCTAGTTCACGCAGTTGGGACAGATTAGMAAGACCTCCCAAAGCTTGTGCACTTATTCTATCACGGCCTCCAAAAAGTCTTAATCTTTGAAGTGAAGAACAGTTCTTGACAACCTTATTCACCTGCAGAAAGAGGGGGCGAAGCTTGAGAATCAAATTAATTCCATCCAAAAGAGAACACAGAAGTACAACTATGCTTTAAAGAAAGCAGGTAGACAGATATGTACACCYCCATACTYTAYGTAAAATACTAATTCTTTCAGAAGGGTGGTTCTAACATATCAAACCCAAATCCATAGGATGGAGAAACAACACCCGCATACACAGCTTCAAAAGGATGACCTTCACAAGCCCTTACCACAGTGTCATCCAAGTTACAGAAGGAAAGATCCAGGCAAAGGAGCTGTTGCCCGCACTGAGATTGCATGAGAGATCCCATACAGTTACTGGATATACGCCAGCAGAGAGCCATGGACAAAACAGCTGTGTTCTGTCATTCAAAAAGTAAACCGTCAGCATCGACAAAAAAGMATATGATCACTTCAACGTAATTGAATCACATGTCAGCTCTACCACACAACCTCAAGACCTGTGTTCAGAAGCAAAATAATTTCATCCGCGGGTGTAACCTGAATATWGCRAGAGACAAACCCATAATGCTGCTGTGCTGCAATAGCGTCAACAACTTGCTGACCAGAAAAAATTGAACAACATAGACCTAACTAGTTGYGCACGGCGATGCCATCTAAACCTAAGTCGGAAACTTTTCGATCAAAACATTCTAAACGCCTCATAATCCAAAAGGGTCGCTACTAACCTTGAGGCGCTTCTCTGCAAGAAGACCGAGCTCTCTGTCACCAAGAGATTCCGCCACAGATACAAACTCGACATGCCTCCAAAGAGGCTCACAGGTGGCAACATCTCTCCATCTTCGGCAGACTGACGATATACCAATGACCTCCCGCCGTGATAACTTTGCAAAAATCCGCATTCTGACAAGGACAAATGACATGGTTTAAAAAAAAACCCCAAAATGAGAAATTATTGGAGTGGCAGAAATAAAACCTGCGTCCTTTCGTCTAACACCGCGAAAGTATGCCACGCTCACCGGAGCTTGCAGAAGAACACCAAGAACACGGAACGACAACAGGTGTTGCAATAAGATTTGAGAGAGAGGGAGCGAGAGAGCAAATTGTTTCGAGCTCGGGAGAGGAGCAACAACGTGGGGAGAAAGCGCCACGACAGAACTTGCAACCCCAGCCTGAGGCAGATATTTTCTGCGGCAGTCAATGGGACTGCCGCTCGACTCTCGGCGGGCATCGGTCACCGCGCGGCTGCGGCGTCCCGCAGTACCGGCCACCCAGCCCGCCAGGAAGGAACGACAGGAGAGCTGGACGGGGCACTTCAATTTCCATTCTTTTTTTTATTTTATTTTACTCTAATTATAGGTCGTATTAACCCCTAAATGTCCGAGGCACCGAATGTGGTGTCGACAAAACTTTGAAGTTTGAAGAAAACCTAATTAACGTGCTGTTTTTAGTAGTTTGTATTTTTGGACGATACCTATTAAAGTTTAGCTTTAGCATCAAAAATCCAATCTGGAAAATAAATGACTATGATTGATTTTTTTACTTAAGATTATGTGCAAGGGTCACTTGTGTAATCTTGACTTTTCCTAGTGTTGAGGGCTCTTGGAAATGAGCCTCAAATACACTATACCTTGGAGACAAAATCGCATAAGAAAATCATTTAAAAAAAATGTAGAGTAGATTTTGAGAAGCTATAAATTGATTGGCTCATATATTTTGATTGACAATTTTTTTAGATTTGCCATGCGAAAAGTGGATTGAATTCTTTTTGGAGTTTTGACACCCTCTTGGTTAAACATAATAGTCTTTCAACTCATAAGTGATATTGTTGTGTTTTCTTTTCCAATGTAATCTCTAACATATGTACTTTAAATTTGTACGTTTACGTTCCAAAAAGTTGATACAATTTATCACAATGTTGTTTTTTGTTCAATTTGGAGCAAATTTCTAGAAGCTGAAAAGAGGCCTTGGACATTTAGAGGTTAAGGAATCCTGTGAGTTTAGTTGAGAAGGTCAAATTTAGGTATCTATTCAAGTTTGTTGTTTGTATACCCGTATTTTTAAACCTAAAACACCAAGCTAGTCACTATGGAAATCATTTTTTTTATACAATGTGAACTTTTTACTTAAAAAGTACCAAGAACATCCACAAGGGATTTAAATAGTTTGCTAAACCTCCTCTTTCTTCACAAAGTTTTAAAAATGAACATCTGCACTTTTATCCTAAGTAGAAGGATTCTCTATCATCCATCAAACATTTTTAGGTTGTGTTGTTATAGAGATAAACACATACACATATAATTAATTTTTTTGAAGTTTTCTATTTGAAAAAGTCGATCATTTCTATCATCCCATGTTGCCAAAACAATCTCATTTTGGTCCCATGGCCTTCCATGTTCATGAAGCATGAGTGGGTAGTTCAAAGTTAACCAATAGAATTGGGAAAAAAAACGGTTGCAATTTGAAACATCCACAAAAAGACAGTGGCAAAATCTAGAAAATTTCTATTTAGAGTGAAAACAGAGACAATAACCGGACTCTATACTTGGTAAACCAATTCAATTCAGGAATTGAAAGAAATTGCCAATAAAACTCAAATTACTTCCCAAACACTGACGGCCAAGGAGGATTGACTCCTTTATTGTCCCTTATTGTCCCTTATTGTCAAATGGTAAATGTAAAACTTGCCCCTTATTTTGAGCCGTGTCACTTTTGTATTCCTTCGCCTCCATTATCTAATTTGGAGCCTCTAATTGAAAATATAAATTCAGAAATTGAAAATTTTATTAGATGTGGCAATTAAAAAAATCCAGTGTTTTTTCCGGGGATAAAAATTGGGGCAATTAGAGGGTCGATCCTCCATGGCCAACACTGATGACCTTCCCCTACAGCCAGGGCGAAGTGCCCCCCTTATGCCCCGTTTTTTACCCTACAGAAAACACTAGATTTTTGTATTTTCTGTGCATGATAAAATTTGCAAATTCTGAATTCACAATTTACAATTAGAGGCCCCAAATCATCTCAGAGAAAAGGAAAAATACAAAATTGACGTGGCACAAAAGAGGGGGCGGGGGTGAATTGACCCCTCGCTTGGCCACTTGAAATAACCCTGAATTTTTTTATTTTCCACACATGATAGAATTTGCAAATTTTGAATTCATATTTGCAACCAAAGGCCCCTAATGAGCTACATTAGTGGAAGTATACAAGGTAAACGAGTCAAACCCCAAAATAGTTTTTTTTTATTTTGCTTGCACCGTTGGAATGACTAGGAGTGGCCAAGTGAGGGGGCCAGTTGACCCATTTCACGGGTGCAGGAAAAAGAAAAAGAAAATCATATTTTGGGCTTGAATTATGAATTTGCCGTGTACATCTCTCCTAGCTAATTTGGGGCCTCTAATTGCAAACATTAATATAGAATTTTCAAATTCTAGCATGCGTGAAAAATTTTAAAAATTCAAGATTTTTCCAAGTAACCGAGCGAGGGGTGAGTTCACTCAGGCCGTTCACCCCGGCCGAAAGAGGTGTCAATTTTTACATTTACCTTTTGGCAAGGCAATAAGGGGTCAATTCGCCTAGGGCCAGGGTGAACTGACCCCCTCATTGCCCCTTTTCCTACCCTTGGGAAAAACACTAGAATTCCTTTATCTCCCTCATATATATCAAAATTTGCAAATTCTAAATTCATATTTGCAATCTACCCCCCTTCAAAGCAAGCAATCAGGATATCTCCAATCTGACAGCCCACTCTCAACTAGGCCTGCCAATGAAATTGCTTCTATTATAACTAAAATCCTCCACCGGTATATAGCAGAGGATTATACCTCTACCTAGGGGGAGGACACACACCTAGTTAAGAATGTTATATAGGGGACGTGAAGAAATACAAAATTGATGCCGCACAAAATAGGGGGCAATTTTTAGGTTTACCTAGTGACAGGGGCAATGAGGGGGGGCAGTTCACCCTGGCCGTCAATTCGCCCTGCCCCCCTGAGATCCTTGAAGCCACTGGCCCAGCCCGAATCCAATTAAATCAATCAATAAAAAAAGGAAAATGGACTGACCAATCCCAGTCCGGGGCGAGAGACCTGGTCGCCCCATTGGTCTGCGACTTTGGTTGTCCGTCCGTCCGTCCGGATCGCCAGCCAGGGGTACTCAATAATAGGCGACAGGAAAGTATTAATAAGTCCGAAAACCTAACAGACGTGCCCCCATTGGCCGGCACTGGAAAGTCCCAGGGAAAGGGCGGAAATGAGATATTTCCTGGGGCCCTCCCACTCGGAGAGTTGGAGAACCGTCCGATCCCTMCGATGAGCTCCCATCCCTCCGATGGGGAACGGAGCCTCGGTGGCCCTCTGTGGTGTCCGGGAAAGATTCAGCAAAAAATCTTCCACATGGGTTCGGGTACGCCCACTCAGTTAGGCAAGTGGGCCGTCGTCAAGACCCGGTAACTTAACTTACAGAGGAGAGGCGGAGAGCATCTTCAACGGGAGACTCTACATTTGCAATTGTGAGGGGACTCCAACTTGGGGTCCTTAGAGCATCCCCACTCCGACTCAGAATTTGCCTCAAACCCGGTGACTGGCTGTGTGGAACCAAGTTTATTGCCCCATCACAGTCTGAGTCCGGCCAAAAAACATACCGGGTGCGGCCAAATTTGCCTAGCACCCGGCCAAGTGGAGAGTCTTGGAATGACTCCGTATACATTCTTTTTGTCTTTTCATTGTAATTTTTAAAGGCAAGCTTTAAATGTAGAACATTGGGAGACTCAAAAGTGCACATGGGGAGTCGTGAAAGAATACGTGGAGGGAGACTAAAAACTCTTGGGCTCCGTGCATATCATTTCCTCTCCGTTCTTGAGTTTGCATCCCGTGTTGCCGTGGGGAGCAAATTGCGAACACGGGACGGAGGGACGGAATTGGCACACTGGCCGGCCCATCTTGCCGTTTCAGCCGTGGAAATGCTCTTAGAGCATCCCCATGGTACACATGGGATGCGTCTAAGAGATTGTCCCACCGCACGCACGCCAAGCAAAAAATGACGACCAAGTATTTCAAAAAGTGAAGAAGGCACGGGCACATAGTGACTCTTGGACACAGCTCACTAAGCAATTTAAAAGTTCTTTTGACCTCATGTTTATCAAGGATTATCTTCAAAAGTTGAAAAGATTCTTCTCAATGTAATAAAGTAATAACAAGGAGTGGATATTTGACCTCTTGACGAGTCTTCCTCTGGGGCAATGACTCTTCAAGCAAAATGTTGACTTCTAATTGTAAGGGTATACCAATCCCAATATATCTCATAGTATATACAATGCAAGGGTTTCAAAATGCCTCTTAGGTGTTACAATCAATTTCAATGTTACATATTGTCTTAAATCTTTAGAAATTTGTTCCTCAGATTTTAAAAGGCTTAATTTTAGTGAAAATGGAGTATAATTTTTGTTTCAATATGGTGGTTGCGATCAGCATAATCTATTTTCATAAACAGATGCCAAATTAAAAGGATATATTTTTTGTCGACAAAATTCTAAAAGACAAATGATCTTTTCTATTTTTATGCATTTGCCAATGAAATTTGCCAACTTTAATTAGTTATTTAGTATGGAATTTTGTATTTGKCCTSTGCCAATACTATAATCATGCCAACACTTTGAATCATTGCATTTTTAAAGTCCTCCTAGATTCTATCTCAATSCATTCAAACTAATTAATATATTTATAGTCAAAATTTTAACCGTTGATTGTTTTTTACTTGTAACTTATATTGTCTTCAAAAAACTTAGAGTCATCCATGAATATTAGGTTGAAAACCTCAAAATAGGCCTTGTCTTTTGAGAATTATGTATTTTTTCTTCAATATCTTTAATTTTATACATGGCAAAAGATGGTTGAGGTGGAGAAATCCAAAATCACCATTATTTCTCATTTTTGGATGGAGTTTTTGTTAGAGTGGAGAAATTTTTATATTTCTTACTGACAAATTATAGAAGACTTTTGATGCATCAAAGAATGCATCATTTGAATATCGTATGTAAGTGATGTTATAAGGGGTCAAAATCCTTTGGGTAGATGTTCTAAAATCATTCTCTAGAAGAATAAGTACATATCTATTTTGAAGATGTACACAACATGAACATCTTATAAAAGCATTGGTACTTTAAAGTGTGGCACAATTTAGCATCATGACACATTAGCATGAGAGGCTACCTACATCATTTACCAATTTTGTCCCACCAAACTTTGAAAAATCACAGAAAATTCATTTATTGTCGCAATGTCTTCATTCCACTTGCAAAAGGCTTYGCTCAAACTTCTCAATCTTTAAAAAATACGTGAGTTGACAAATAACTTCTCCAAGGTATTTCAGTAGCAAATCAGCTTGGTAATAAGATGGGACCCTAAATGTGCCATTGACCCTAAATCACCATCTTCACTCTGTCCACATCTCGAAAATCAATTGTGTACCTATGATTGTGAAAAAAAAATTTAGAACCAAACTTTCGGTTGAGTTAAAAAAAAGTCGAAATAAAAGTGGGTATGAAACTTAATTTTCCATCAAATTGGTGCCTAGAAAAGTTTGGTCCCCACTTTTGAAGTCGTGTGATATAAGTATCTTGCAAAAAAGTTTGACGCTTCAACTATAGTTGCCTTCTCAACTTCAAAAAAAGTCATGCCCAAAGTGGGGGGACTTTACAAATAACTCAAATGTAGCGTGGGGAATGTGAAGGCCTCCTCAATCCCAGTGAGCCTCCCGGCACCCCGTCCTTCACTCTTCCATTGATATTCCCCTCCGTCCATGCAATTGTTGCAAGTCTGCAACTGGCTTTCCTCCCCTTTCCCCCACTCACATGGCTCCCCCACCCCACCCCACGCCACGCCACTGACCGACTCCAGCCGTTTCCCATTCCGGCATATTCGGACCCTCATTCCCCCACTGAATGCTCACAGCGAGATTTTCCCCACCCTCCACTGAATGCTCGCCCTGRCCTMCCACCTGGCAGAGCCCCATTGGCTGCAAACCCACTTCAGAGGTTCCGACCAATCCCAGGCAAGTCCAGCTAGGCCAGGCCGCCAGGGACTGACGAACTGACTGGCATGCATCCACTGGGCGGGACCCACTGTAAACCCCACGGTACTACTGTACTGTACTAACGATCGGTAACTTACTAGTAAGTGAAAACGTTCGAGGAAACTGAACCCATCATTTGAAAGTGTAAATGGAACGTCATTGGGGAGAGGGACGGAGGGGGGCGGGGTGGGAAAGGGCAAAAGGAGTGTCCAACTGGACTTAAAAGATCTGTGGGTTGGCCAATGGGGAGAGAGGAATTGATCTGATACGATTGAGAGGCGGCCAATGGGGGCCTCCCTGAGGATGTGGACGACGACAGGCCGTGGGATGGGCAGGGGGGGCAGGGGATTGGGGCCGTCGGATTGGGACATGAACTTGGGTGACTAACTGTAGTGAGTAGTGAGTACAGCCGGCCGACGACGGAGGGGGGCATGCATCTTGGGGATATGATGAATGTGGGAGGATAAAATAAGTTAAGGGCAAGTGAGGGGGATAATAAGCGTGATTGGCCAGCCAGTTAGAGTGCACAAGAAAATTAGGGGGGGGGGGGCATGATTATTTATTTATTACTATTTTATTAACCCTGAAAGGACTTAAAGGACTGACTGGTGACTGTGAAAATCATCCATTTTTTTTGATACCGTAGTTCAAAATAATCCTAAAATACTCATTGGAAGTCAAAGTATCGTAGAAGATCTTCCCTTTCCACCGCAAATGTAGGGGACACTATATCTTTGAAAGGAATTGGATTTAATATCCCCCCCCCCTCCATTTACTCAACATCAAAGTGATTTTATAAATGAACTTTGTTAAGAAAAATAGATGACTTAATTTGATATATTACATGTGACTGTGCATGATGAATGAAACAAAAGATGGGATATTCATTGATAATATGTTGTAGATGACCAAATGTTACATATATCATTGTACGTGCCATCAAATGTGCAATATTAGGGGATCTCTACTATTTTATAGGTATTTATAATAATGTAGGATCATGCCAATGTACACGTAAAAAATTGATTTAATGAATAAATTAGAAACAAATGAGAATTGGTGAATGTTACAAAGGTTTGTCATCAATAAAATGTAGAGTGCTCATGCATTGAAATCAATGACCTTCCTTTGTAAAACGTGCTCTTGAAATGGCATTGAGAATTGAACAAAGACCCACGGTTTCAAACAATACAAAAGTAAGAACACCTTTCACCACATTATTGAACCACAAATTGGTCAATGTAAGGCTAATAAATGTATGACGTTTATAGTATTGTACATTCCATCCCTTTTGAAAAAATAATGAGTGCGTATAAGTTGAAAATTTGTGAGACCAAATCAAAAATGAAAAATATTCTTTATAACAAGTTCATATAAAATGAGACAAAACCTTGGACAAAACAATGCAATGATATTAGGCTTGAAAATACAATGTTGCAACAGCTTATAAGTTTGCAAAGAAAAATTTGCATATACTAATACAATTACAATGATGATGCACATCACAACCTTCATTTCGAGAAAAGAATAGTTCATTTCCTCATATTAATCAACAATTTATAAAGATTTAGCTTATCAATGCCACTTTGGTAGAGTATGCCTATAATAGTTTTTACCAACTAGCCACAATATGTATGGAAAAGATAATAAATCCAAAGACTATCAAAAAAATTACTTTATTTAATTACACTATTCATAAAATTATTAATGATCCTTGAATATTATGGAAAAACAACAAAATATTGAGAAAAAGTGTCTCAAACCATTTCACTACCTAAATTATTGCTCCTTTTTAAAATTATGAGCATCTTTGATAGACTTGGTTTGAGGATCTTTGACAAGTGCATCTTCAAGGAGTGCCCAAAAACTATCATATTCATCTATTGGGCAATTTGCATTTTCTTGAAAATTTTCAAGGTCAAGGCCATCTCCAATAAGCTCCATGGAATCATTTTCTAGAAGCTCATTCTCTAGGATTGTTGCATAATTGTCATCTTCCTTATAATCCTCATTTGTATTTCTTCCCATGTTTAGAAAGTCTTGGTCATCTCTAGGAAGGTCTACAAAAATATTTCCAACATTTTCATTTTGAGGGAATGCCACATCAATGCTACATTGGGCAACATCCCTACTTGAATCTTTTTGTCCTTGTTCTTCTTCAAGAAAAGTGTTTGTAAGTTGGTTTGAGGATGTTTTTTGACGTTTAGGCCAAAGTTGAAATTCAAGGCCACAACTATGGCAATAAAACCGAGGTTGGTTTTGAGTGCGGTTGTTGTAGTACAAAAATTCCGCATTGTTTTGTACACCACACATGGTGCATGTTCTATCAACGCCTTGCCATTCAAGGGGATCAATATGCCGCTTCTTTGTATATTTCCTCCCTCTAGGCCGCCCATTGGTGCCCTTTGTTGGATCAACATGGGTGTGCATACTTTTGCAATCTTGGCATTGGTATCGGGGGTGGTTAGCCTTGCCATTATTCAAGTATTTGTACTTACAATTATTGCCGTGGCAATATGGGCAAGTTTTGAGTTGATTAACAAACTCTTATGGTTCAATGGCACAACTTCCATGAGTTTTCTTGGTTTTCTTCTCAACACATGCCATTGGCACTATTGCAATAGTAGAAAAATAGTTACCTTACAAAAATAAATGGAGACAAAAAAATTTGATGGTGAATAGTTCCTCTGTATGAACAAATGAATCAAAATATTGTGGTATTTAGTGAATAAAAAGCAATGAATGTGAAAATGATGCAAAAAATCTAAAAAAGTGAGGTAGAAGTGGTTAGAAATAGTATGGTCTAATGGTGAGACAAAGTAGAGTTTTTAAAAGAATGAATAAATAAAGTAAGAAGTTTGTGAAGAGTCTACTATTTATACATTTGCTAAGAAGAAAGTAAAAGATAAAAAGAGTGATTGATGACTTCCACTTGTAAGAAGAAAGTAAAAGAAGAGCCGCTTTTGAAAAACTCAAGCTAATACTACGACTACGACTACGACTACTACTAGTTACTTTCCTACTTTCATATTTGTATATTTGTTAAAAAAAAGTAAAAGAAAAGATGTTTTGAAATGATGTTAAAAGCAACTATTCTACTTTTTATTGTTTTCACTTTTTCACTTATTTACTTTCCTACATTTTTATGTTTAAAATTTTAAAGATTTTATATAATTTGAAGTTTGAAAATTTTAAATTTAATATTTAATATTTTACTGCTCAGAGTGCAAATTGTTGGGGAGCGGTCAAGAGGAGAGATGTGGAGACGATGGTGGACAGCGAGGAGGAGCCATGACGAACTGAGAAAACATTCGCCTCACTATCCAATGAATTTTTATTTTTCATTGATTTTGGGGAGTGTAGAAAGAAACAGGGGTTTCAAAAAAAAAGAAAAAAGAAGAAGAAGAAGAAGAAACAGGGGTTTTACATTGATGCGAGTGATGAAACTATTTTCTTTTTCTTTTTTTGCCATACACACAAGTTGCAAGGCAACCTGCGGCAATTTTCCAGTCAAGTGTAAGGGGATTTCACAGCTTGGGATCGAACAACCAACCTCTCCATTTGGTTTGGATACCTTACACCATCACCCTGGTAGTTTAGGGTCATTTCGGACCATGATGAAACTATTTTCATGGAAAGAAAGACGAAAAATGAAACTTGGTCAAAGGGAGTTTAAATTCAAAGAATACTATCGTCCTAAGAGTTTGTGGTAACTTTTTGATTTCATCTTGCTCCTAAATGCCCAAGGCACCAAATTTTGGTGTCGACAATACTTTGAAGTTAAATAAAACCTAACCAAGTTACTGTTTTTAGTGGTTTATGATTTTGAAAAATTCTTTTCAAGTGTCGAGGGCTCTTGGAAATGAGCCTCAAATACACTAGATCTTGGAGAAAAAATCACATTACAAATTAATTTAAAAAAATTGTAGAGTAGATCTTGAAAAGCGAGAAATTGAATGGAGTTATGCACGTTAGGCCCTTGAACCTCATATTATTTTGGTGACCAACTTTTTACATCTAACATGTGAAAAGAGGATTGAAAGACTTTAAATCACTTGTGTAGATTTTGGGGCAAATTTAACACCTTCGTGATCAAACATTAATATAATCTTTCAATCCATGAGCAATTTTGTTGTGCTTTCTTTTCCTATGTGATCTCTAACATGTCTAGTTTGAATTTGCACAGTTACAATTCAAAAAAAATGGATACAACTTATCAAAATGTTGGCTTTTTGTTCAATTTATGGAGCAAATTCCTAGAAGCTCAAAAAGGCCTTGGGTATTTAGGGGCTAGTGAGAAAGGAGGCTATATGTTTGCCAAATATCATACTAGTAAAATCATAGCTCTCTTTGTAATATCACAAATGCTACCATTAATACTTGGGGCTTGTGCTTGCTATGCCACACATTCATTGTATCACATCTTAGTAAAACTTTGATATATTTGAATAGAATGCATGATAATTATTTCAATCATACTACTAAAATCATAACTCCCTTTGTAACATCACAAATGCTACCATTAATACTTGGGGCTTGAATTGACTACTCCTCATCCCCAACAACAAAACCTTCACTTCTTCCTCCCCGTTGTTGTCTACTTTTTGCAAGGTAGGTGAACCTAATACCAAGCGTTGACCTAATACCACCCAAGTGTAGGGGGTTGTTATTAATTCTAAAGTGACAATCTATGATAGTAGTACATGCATTAAGTTAAGGCATGTATTACTGTCATAGATTCTCATTCTAAAATCAACAAGGGGCCTAGTACTTTTTTGTTGTGTTCACCCAAGAAAGTAAAAAATCCTTTTTTTTCCTTGTCTAATTCCAAATAGAATAAATTAAAATTATCACCAATATTTTTCAATCAATTATTCCCTGTGGTTGGAAACAATGTCAATTTATTCTTTGGCCATGACACTAGTAGAAAACGTAGAAATTTTAACAGAATTTTAACAGATTTTTGTTGAAATCAACAGATTAGTGACCGGTACAACGCGACCAAATCAACAAAATTCTGTTAAAATTTTTGCGTTTTCTACTAGTGTGATTACGTTAAGAATGAATGTACTATTTCCAAATGGAGGGATCAGAGTATTATATGACGCAATGAAAAACACACAAATCAATTTACCAAAAAATAGAATTTTAGTTTTTTCAAAATGAAAATTGTTTAGATTGCATAAGATTGCATAAAACAATAAATTTAACAAGTTAGTTTTATAAGACAAGTTTGAAAAGGTCAAATTTTGAAAGATATTCTTACAAGTCAAATTTATGTACTTACTTTACGTTGGCTTCTTAGGCACTTAGATTCAAAATTATTGTATGGTAGCAATGAATAAATCATGCATCGAACTTGATGCTTTCTATCGCCTCAAAATCATTTGCACTTCAAGTATTTCATGTAAGGTTGAGGCTTGACCAGTTGCCAACCATGCCCCCAAACCAACTTGCCGTATTTCCAATCAAGGCTAGAACAAATTTCCAATTGAAGCTTGGAATGCATGTTTTTGGTTCTTTTTGAGGTTGAGTCTAATGAGGTTATGACACATGTCTTAAATTAGTGAGCGAAAAAGTAGGAAGAACCGAGCGGGAAGGTAATTCTTGAATAATTGGAATTTTAAAACTCAAGACATTGGCTATTAGTTAAGAGTACTTTTTGGTTCCCTCAATTTGTGGTGTTTTCAATTTTGGGAATAAAATTCTGAAAATTTTGCAATCTCCATATTTCCTATCTTTTTACATGGGAAAAAGTTCCACCACCTTTTACAACGCACAATTTGCTCCAAAATTGTTTAAATTATTGGTTACTATGGTGCCTCAACCTTACGGTAGGCACCCCAAAAATTGCCTGTAATCTAAAACTCCCATCTTCATAATCAATTATGTACCTAATTATGTGGAAGAAACACTTTTAGAACCAAATTTTGACCCTTCATAACTTTTGCTTGGCATATCCAAATGTCGCATTCTTAGGTGCGTTAGAACCTCCTTTCACTTGCCATCAAGACAATTTGAAATGTGACCAACCTCGTAATAGTAACGAGGCATGGTACCAATTTGTGGCGGTTTTAGGTGTACCCACCTTATATATCATCTAAAAAATTCACATTATCATCCATGTTCTGTCCCCTCTGTCGTCCCCCTCGTTTTACTCCCGCCTCCCTCATCAATCCTGAGGTTCTTCTCTTGATTGCACTTTGACACAAAATTTGAATCCCATCCGCCATAACTTAATCAAACCCTACTCAACGCATTCATCTTCCGAAACTTCTTGATTCGGTGTTTTCTGGTAGCTTTTGCGAGCAGATCGGTGGAGTTTGCAGAGTTTTGAGAGGAACCTCTGATTGTTTTGGCATTGGGAATTGAAGAGAGGAACGTCTGATTGTTTTGGCATTGGGAAGAGAGTCCTTTGCTCTGGCAAGGTGGTCGGGACTGTGTGTCGAGAAGACGATTATCGACCTGCATTTTGTAATTCACTGTGTTTTGAACAATGGATTTGCGAGATTGAACTGGAGTTCCGAGCTTAAGTCGGGGGAGGTAATGTCTGCTGCATGTAGAGCTGTGTACTTTATATGTGTTCAATTCATGATTGTAATGTATGTTCATGTTTGGACATTGAAATTCGGCAGCTGTAGTGAAGTTTGGTTATCGTGACAGGGACAGTATTTCTGGAATATGTTTTTTTATGTTTGATCTTTCTTCACTCTAGGTTTCTGGCACCTCGGTCAAAGTGGACATTGTCGGAGTGGATAGTCGGGGAAAATTTTAGCTTCATTGTGCCCTGACCTGCTAACAATGGAGAATGCACTATGATACACTAGCTGTAACTCAAAGGCAGCTTCTGGTACTTGTGATGCACTAGATTTACATATGCGCCCAACAATATTCTCAAGTGATATAAGTCTAAACTTGCCAATCACCGCACAAACAAAATCCAAATCCTTCTTCTCCACATAAATATAGAGACTTTCATGTTTTGAAATTAGGCAAGATTTGTTGAATGTCGTGTTAAGATTCACCTACAGAAAAACGGAATGCAAAAAAGATTTCTTATTACAAATTTTATGGCAATTTTAAAGGCAATGAAGTTGAAATTTAGTTAGAAATTTCTTGCATCCCTTCACCACACTTCACCACACAGTGTGGTGTGGTCATTGGGCGGTGATACAAGATTTGGCTCCGACCACAATTGAATTGGTAGTTGAATTGTGCGGTTAATGTTTGGTAATTGGAAGGTTTTGTTGATTGTGTGGTTTTTGGAATTGTGTGGTAAATGGCACTTGACGGAGAGGAGATTTGAAGGGGCTGAGCTTCACTTAACTCTTTGCACGAGGCCGAAATTGCAAACAGAAGTTGGCTCTGAAGTTTAGCAGATGTAGACGGAGTTTGAGACCATGAAATTTTTCTAGCAAGTTCGCAAAGCGACCCGCGCTCGAGATCGTGAGGCAGTACGTCTTGAGCAGCAAAACTAGACACTCAGTTGCGGCCTGTGCAACCTGAGGTTCTCGGCTTCCACAAAGCTCCAAGAAGATGGCTGCATGCTGTCCTAGGTCTCCAATATCCTGAATAGCTGTTCAAACATAAACCACAGAGGAGGAATAAGCGAAGGTAATTTGAAACTTCATGAATAGATAATAAATATGTTTCCTGGATTGCCATCGAGCGTCTCCTAATGTACAGAATTCCGCCATTTAAGATGTATTCACAGATCACAACGGCTCCCAGCTCTAGATGTATTAAGACTTTAGGTCTACCTGATGCAGAGAGCTTCCTTCCATAGGCAGAAGAAGCTGATGCTGCATTGCTGCTGTTTAACTCCAGTCTGTCAGTCTTCTACATTACGGATTACAAGGGAACGACAAACTGACAGAACTGGGTCAATAAAATCTTGCATTCCTTTGGCGTCCGTGCACAAAGTCCAATAGAGCTCCGACATGACTAACAATACGAAGGTCAGATGGAACCTTAGAATTAACTTTAGGTGAAGATGCCAAATGCAGACATAGTCGCACATTGAGAAGATTAATGCTGGCCAGGTCACATTGCAAGAACTCAAAGAACTGAAGGATTAGCTTGAGCTGCAAGATGTCCTCGATCGATGCACTTGAGGTCGGAGAAGCATGGCCAGAAGTTTTTGAGCATACATTGGTATAGGATCCTCATCCTCCACAAGAATAGGGTACATGGGTATAAAGTGTTGCTTGACAATTACTTCAAGTTTCTCCCTGTAGCAAACACAGAAAAAATTTCAGTAAGAGGAGCTTTCTGAAATCAATCAGCACAGAGGAATYTAAATGCGAGCCTTGCATTTCTTAAAACCTGGAACACTTTTAACATCGAAAACAGTGATGAGGTCTCCGAAAAGGATGCACTTCGATGGCAACGGAGGAATAGTATACAGTATAGGAGCGAAAGTTAAAATCGCATAAGTTCATGCGTTAAAAATTGCAGATTAAAAATAACCGAAAGTTATCAGAGGTCGGCAATGAGGAATATGCAAATAGGTATAAGCGATTGGATATTGAGAAGCTATGAATATATCGGAGAAAGTCAACAAAATAGTTGAATGTTGAGACATGACTTCCACTATAATTTGCAATAGTGTAGACTGGAATTCATCTTGTCCCTGCAGCAATCAACAGCCAAGTCATCCAAGAGGGTGAGATAAGCGGAAAGAAGCCGCCAAAGATAGTATATTCACGCCAACTATACTCTGTTCCAGTAGAAAATAAAAAATCAAATAGACATAAATATTCAACTTGCACTAGCTGCGATATATGTCAGATAAATTCGTGATAGATTCATTCCATCATATGAAGGAAGAGTGTATTTCAGACAAAAGGTACCATTGTGGCCAGATAATTAAAGATCCCTAAGCATGAGCACCTGCATCTATGAGAGGAATCTCTTGCTCAGAAATCAATACCACAGTTACTAACCTGAAAAGAAGAGGTCTCTAGTCGCTTGAGAAAAGATGCCAACTTTTCCAACACAGGCTCATCAATCATACGCGTCCTGAAACTTAAGTGGGACTTTTTATCAGGTTCAATAACACTGAAAATAATGGAAGGGAACTTCTTGTCCAGAGTACCACGGGCTGGCGATGAGCCAGGTCCAGGAGTTCGTCTTCCACTAGCCAACTGCGTAATATCTGTGCAAATGTCGTCCAATATAGTAGGAACGACACCAGCAGTAGTTTGCACCAAAGTCTCTATGCATTGTTGTACGTATGGGTCCTTCTCCTTTGACAATTTATCCACTGCAGGCAGCAGCTTCGCAATATGACAGAGAGAAGGAAGACACCGACGGTTCTTGCGCACAAGCGCAGCACATACTAAGGCCTTGCCACGGAGTTTTTCTGGAACCGGAGTATTTAACAGACAAGGACACAATGTGAACTCATAACGTCTAAGGTCCCAACATCTCTTTTAGTGCRAAGGAGCTGACAATCTGCTGTCTACAAGTCCTATTGTCCAGTGCACGCAGTTCTTGCTATTGTTGTATGCAGATTAAATTCTTTCATCTCTTCTTCAAGGGAAGTAATCTCGACATTAATTGAAGAGGGCACTAACTTCAAACTAAATAAGAGTTTCCAGAGATGGGTAGCTACGGCATTGAAGAAAGGGATAAATAAATGTAAGGAGAAGGGAAAATGATTTCCTTAGTCTGATTGGACCCCAATAGCTAATATCAAATCCCACGACTTGACAACAAGGTTGGTCGTTATAGTGGAGATTATGAGTGGTAAACATASCTGCTTCAACATTGAAACTACAGTAGAAACCAGTCTCCTCTCCTCCACAAGGGCATGAAGATACTTGCTCATAGGGAGGACGCTGCTACCTACAAGAGTCATGTTGAGGAAATTGATGTTCACTTGTTGCTCTCGTCCTGTCCCTTTGCCAAGACCTCCCACTAGATCCTTAGGAGTGAGCYTGCACTRTACATCRTCTTCACCCCTCCGYAGTATGAAAGCCACAAGTGCCACTRTTGTAYCCARAATCTATGTRGAAAAAYTCACAAGATCTCTAAAATCAGGCGTTCTTAATAAGTGTATAAAATAAAATAAGATCAAATAAAGCAGGATCAGCTTGAAATATGGAAGAGCAAATTTCATACAATATGGATCAGCAATACTTGAAACTGAAGGGAATCCTATTGAACAATAGTATATATATCTATATCTATATATAAAGTAGGGAAATCACAAATGCAAAATCCCTGCATCTTGAAGACTTGACGTAGTTAGTTCAAGTTTCCTGGCCACCTGCCGCCCTGGGGGTTCCCTCGTTCTGAGTTGCAACATAAAATAGAAGCTCTCCAAGCGTTGCCATTGCACAGCCCCTTAACTGCAGACAACACAAACTCGACGATATAAGAAACTATACCATAAGGTGAACCTGTATAAAACCATTGAAAATAACTGTTCTACAGTACAGCGTCAGTTAGTTGTCCAAATTCACAGTGATAGCCGATTCAGAAGAGACAGAAGAGTTATCAGATGTAGGAGCACCTTATCCTGCGTATCTCGTAGAGTCTCCGTCAAAACTGCGAAAATCCCTGATCCTGCCAGCTCCTCCTCAATGCTCCTGGAGTGGCATGCCGGATCAGCAGACCCATTACTGATGCTAATTGGACTCGCAGGGCTGCAGATTTCACAGTACGCAGGAGCTTCACCAGCAAGAGCATCACTGGCCCATTGATTAACTTATTTGCTACACCGATATTGGTACACAGAGTCTCAACGAATTTCAACGTGTTGATCTTCAATCTCATTCATTGAAACTGTGCTTCCACTGATGTTTCCCATGATCTTATTCAAAAAGATTTCCTGATGCTCCGCGTCCAGCTTCACAAACGCAGTAGACACCAACCGCTCAGCAGGTAGGATTCGCGAGTCAAAGGTTGAATCCGGAACCTGTTCCACAAATACTTCATCAGATATCATTTTAGACCAGCAAAGGCCAATAAAGCGCTAAATCTTTGAGGCTAAAAAAAAATTGTCAAAAATAGTTTGCGATGATCGAATGCATGATCAAGGTGCAATATCACGGATAGTATGAAGTGACGGCCATAGACAATACTGAAAGAAAGAGGCAGTTCTCTTAATCAGTAAAAGCGATTTTGGACATTCACTTCTTACTTGGCTTCTTTATCCGTCGATTCAGCATAATTGGCCTTATAGAAAGATCTGATGGGTGCCAAAGTTAGGGATTGTGAGAGCACCACCAAAGGTCTAAAACGATTCCGAGGAATGACAACAGCCTCCTTCCTGAACTCCTCAGTGCCAGGTGTAGCACGGTGTAAGCCTTTTTTTGCACTTGGTCCTCCAAAATGGATGATTTCTGAGTTCATCCCACTTTATCCTCTCCACTGGATCCTTAACCAGCAGGCGACTCACTAAATGCTGAAACTCGGGGCTAGAATYCCCATAATCTGTGGCATAGGGTCTGAAATGATAGAATGTACCAGTTGGGTGAAGCTGTTYGAAACAAATGGGGGTCTCCCGGCGTAGCACTCGTACACAACACAACCCAGTGCCCATTAATCAGGCCCATATGAGTGTACACTTCCTTCCTGTAAAAGCTCAGGTGCCATGTAGCRTGGTGTGACACGCTTTRTTTGTGGTAGCTGGCAATACAAGATTATCTTAGTCACTGCATAGGACATCATGTAGCAGTGTGTAGATTCTTTGAAAAAACTAGCAAACAAAACRGGAACCTGAAAATACTCTTGRAAGAGTWAAWATCACACTAACTGAGAAWAGCAACACACAGCATATAATCAAATTGGGAAACAGATCCATGCCCCTACAAAATTTACTAACGTCGACCGTCAAGATGAGCATCATGTATTGCATATGTGGATCATACCGTATTTAAATGCAGAGTTTACTGAATTATCAGGCAAGGTCTAGGAGGGTTCAGTCTTCACCATGACCATCCATCAACAGTAAATTGATTTAACAATTTTGCAGACTTTCAGAGAGTGTTAGTTTCTCATTGAAGCTTAATCCAAAGCAGTCGGAAATATATGATGAATTCAATCTAAGCGTGTTGGATTAATTAGCAGACCGAATACTGGTCCAAGAGAGCCCACAGCCTTGGAGATATGACATTGATAGTTGATTCACAGACAAGGACTATACCTGGTTACCGAAGAAACCTAAAAGTTTAATCTTGATTCAAAAAGAAAATTACGAGTTTGTGTTCATGGTGTCCAGAGAATAATCAAGACTGCCTGCAACTACATCCAAAGCTAAAATCAAACTAAGTAACATCCTGAAGATTGGGAGAAAAGATGCTTTGGTGTTCACACAGATGCTCAAATTCAGCCGCAGTCTCTAGTCAATCAGTCAAAGAATACCAACCTTGAGACGACCATTTTCATCCAGGAGCACATTTGACGGTTTCAAGTCACAGTAAATTACTCCTTTCGAGTGTAAGAACCTGCCTATACAAAGCCTTTAGCATCAGGCACCAGCTTGTATGATAAGTTCAAACTTTGAGAAGTAGAAGCGAACACGGCACGTGACATCTTCACTGCACAACCACCGCCAAGCTCCCAACTGCAGGGGTTGACGACGCCAATCTACCTCTCTGCAAGTGGGGTTGCCTTCGCATCCAGATACCGGGAAAATAGATTTTGTTGCCGTGAAGGATCCATAAATTCAATGTCATCACTGTTAAGAGATTTTAGCAGGAGATAATAAGCAGCCTGCACAACTACAGCATTCAAGTGACTGAGCATGTTACGAGAACTTACTGTAGACCTAGAACCAAATCGCGAGCAAAATCATGTATAGATTCCTCAGGCAATCGCGTATCCTGCAAACGATGTTAGAAAAAGGAATCAGAGGAAACATTCTTACACCAAGTAAGTAGCACGCGTCTCTAGTTCCCCCTTGACATTCACTACAATGGAATGAGAAAGACTTCATGGACATGCAATTGAGTCTTCCAGCAAAAGAAAACACATGTCATAACTTTGCTCTTTCAGAGAACTATCTGAAATTGAATCTAACGACAAAGTGAGACTTGACGGCTCCAGGAAAATTAAAGAGCAATTATAAATGGACTATGGACTAACTTTAGAAGCAGACTCTTTCAATTCAAGCTGTGTTGACTCCAACTCTCAAGCTGAAAGACACACCTATCATTCACTGAAAGCTTGCTTGTGCAGGAAAACCCAGAAAGATCTAATTGAATTGATACTTTGCATAAAGAGAAGCGGCAAGAAAGGACTTAATATCGCCCACCTGCCTAAGCAACGGTTAACGGATCACCTCCGACACAGTACTAACTCCAAAACGAGCCACAAATGTGCTGATCGAGGTTTCGTACCTGCAGTCAGAACAAGACAAAGTTATGAAATCGGAACTCACAGCCTTGAAATTCCATTGTGTATCCAAACCGTGATTCCTCAGAAAAACAACTCACACGGACTAACAAGAGGTTATACGCAAAGCAAATATAAATTATATCAATAATTAAGCAACTTTAGGTCATTCGATCAGCCACTACACTAATGATGGTAAATAGTGTACCCATACTAACTATTTTAGAAATGCTGTAAGTTTTTACTCTTCATGAATATTTTTACGGAGTGCATGGATCCTAATAGTACTATAGTTGGGAAAACTTTGTACCTATAGTTGGCAAAAATATTCATAAAGAGTAAAAACTTATGGCTGTTTTAAATCAATTAGTGTAGGTAACACTCTTTACCATCATTAGTGTAGTGAGAAAGTTTACCAAGCACAGAACTTGAGAACATTGTTGTGGTCAAGCGAGTGGAGGGGGTTTGGACCTGATCCAATCAAAGATAGATGTGAGAGAGAATGTGCTACTACTTTCCGAAATTATTAACTTGGATCTTGAAGATTCAGGCACATGAGAACCCTGAGATGCAAGCGATCCACCGGTATACACCCAGCTCACACCTCTTGCAAAACCTTGGTTTTCTAACTCTTCTCGACACTCTTGATAGCATGGTAGTACTTGATCATCTTCTTCTTCCTTCCTTCCTTTGTACACAGTCTGGACGAATGAAACAGAATTTTGTGCCAGTTATTTCAGAACACAAGTGGAATGCTCAAAATAAGCAGTTGCGCTCATGTTAAAGAATCATGGTGTAAGAGCCACCGACGGTAAAGGCAGATCAGAAGAAAAATTCACTTACTAGCCAAATTCTCATATTTTCGGGTGCTCATATAACTTTGAGTGAGTTAATTATTTTCAAAAACGTGCAACAATGTCTAGAGCTCAATCAGAAGACCATCTACACAACTTGGGAAGGATATGTGTTGAGGACGAGGACGGTGAAAACTCCATGATATATCACCTGCCTGGCGAGAAACTAGAGCCAGTTTAAGAGACGATCCTCGATAATGCAGTGAGAACTATAGCTCTTTCATCTAAAGCTCTGCAAAAGATTTTTCTCTTATCAAGCAAAACTTTCGTTATCGGACACAGGTTTGATAACAAAAGGAAGAAAACTGATGATGGGATCTTGTTCTAAGTGCTCAAAGGGCAGAAAGCCGCAATGCACGGGTCTAGAAATTCCCTCCAGCAGGTGTTTCGTTCCAATTTTCAATTACACCACTCCCGAGGTTCGTTCTTCAGATTCAAGGGACCAGCTCCGAAACCATAGCTCCTCCTCCTGATACTGCGCATGGGATGAAAATTTCGCGAATTTTTTGCAATTTCTATTAAAAGTCCAGGGTTCCTTAGTTTGATGTTCAATCTCCAGAATTAATACGAACACAGAAAGTGGATTCTCGAGAGTAAGAGATGCATCTCCCAAATCATTTCATAGATTACTGGTCTGTCTCTCCTCGATCTAGCATCACAGATAGACAGTCTCCGCCACAACTAAAATGTACAATTGAATTTAGATTAGTTGAACCCAGGCATGTGCTAGACTGCAACGCACAATGCTGCACAAGCATGAGGAGAACTGTAACCAGAGCATAGAGACTTGAATTCAACATGAATAATTTACCAGGAGCTTCTTGTTCCTCCTCAACCCAAAACAGGAAAAAAATACCAGTTTCTCGAGCACTGCTGATGGAATTCCAGCAACCCTAATTACGAAAATTGTCGAAGGAGTTCCGTTATAAAGATGGAGTCCGAGAGACTGGTGACAGCCCTCTGACCGGGGATAGGGATGCTACCTGAGGTGAGAGGACACCTAGGGTGGGTGGACACGTGGATTCGTAAGGCTCGCTTAGCGATAGCCGCTTTCTTCACGATTGACGAGGTCTCAGGGTCGAATCTGTCCTCCCCCCATTAATACACCTTGAGCGTGTTTTGCACTTTTGGTTCCCTGCCCAAGCTCCTACCAGACCTCCCTTCTCGGACATCCCTGCAGGCCTCCCGTTTCCACGATCATGGTTCCCCCACCCCCTTCATCATCAGTACACTAATGATGGTAAATAGTGTTACCTACACTAATTGATTTAAAACAGCCATAAGTTTTTACTCTTAATGAATACTAATGTGCCCTGTGCTGTTGCCACAGGAAAAATCAAAGTAAAAGTAATTTTCTATATTTTTAAATTTATAATAACTTTGAAATTCAATAACTTTCAGCCCGTAGGTCGGAACGCCATGAAAAGAAGCCCGTGCACCCCTCCTTGCCAAGAGCTTTCCGACAGTACCAAGCACGCCCCCGGGGACGCACGGTTCCGGAGATCTCAACGTAACAAACAAACAAACAAAACAAACAAACAAAACAAACAAACAGCTTGATTTAAAGGATAGATTTTTACCAACCGTAGGTACAAAGTTTTCCAACAGCCAGTGCTATTAGGATCCATGCACTCCATAAACTATTCATGAAGAATAAAAACTTATAGCATTTCTAAAAGAGTTAGTATGGGTAACACTATTTACCATCATTAGTGTAGTGGGGTTGAGTTCAAGCCATGCCCGAGGCACCAGAATATGGTTATTGCAAAACTTTGAAGTTTAAAAAATCTAAGCAATTTGCTATTTTTAGATGTTTGTATTTCTTGAAAGTCCTCTTTGAAGTCTAGTTTCAGCTCCAAAAGTCTGAATTTGAAAATAAATGACAATGATTTTTCTACAAGAGATTTTGTGCAAAGGGACCCTGTGCAATCTTGACTTTCCATAGTGTTAAGAGCTCTTGGAAATGAGCCTCAAATGACACTAGATCTTGGACAAAAAAATCACATTCTAAATTCATTTAAAAAAGTTGTAGAGTGAATTTTGAGAAGCCGTAAATTGATTAGGGTTTTGCAAGGTAGGCCCACTGACCTCATCTGTTTTTGGTCACCAAATTTTTAGATTTGAATTGCAGAAAGGCTTCAACTCTTTTTTGTGATTTTAACACCCTCATAGTCAATCGTAATAATCTTTCACTCCATAAGTGATGTTGTTGTGCTTTCTTTTCCTATGCAATCTCTAACATGTCTAGTTTGAATTTGTACGGTTACTATTTGAAGAAAATTGATTCATCTTATCAAAATGTTGGCATTTTGTTCAATTTAGAGCAAACTTCAAGGAGCTGAAAACAGGCCTTGGGCATTTAGGGGTTGACCCGTAAAAGAGCTTGTGGCCCACAGTGGCCTACAGTTTAGAATGAAGTGGATTTAGGGCATGAACAAGTCTATATTTGGCAAATTTGAATGGTTGCCTATTTGAGCACAATCATGAATAAAATTTAGAAGTTTGCATCACTTGAATGCTTGAATTGCATTGTAGATTGAGACTTTGAAGATGAAATTTGATTTCTACAATACTTGCATGCTTTGTTGGCATTGGGGTACAAGATTTATTAGGAGAAGTTTGGCATTGACATCACTCAAATGATTTGATTGCACTCCTATTTGAAATGTCAAAAAATAGTGAAGAAAGTAGCAAAAATTCACTCATTTTGCATAACCTTCCTCTACTAGAATCCTTCTCAGTCACTTGTAACTTCTTAAATTCATACGAAGTTTTATCCACAAAAACTAGACTAGTATGTGCAACTTTTCCAATAAAATCTATTGAAAACGGACCATGTATGAAGAAGTTATGAGCCGCTAAAGTTCACTTTAATGAAATAATGTCTAGATTTTGAACTTCAAATTGTTCCCAAACATTCAAAATAACTTGGTTTGGCATGAAAATTTTACCATAATAACATTAGAAGAAATTTGAGGGCTCTAAGAGACCGTTTCAGGGTTGTTCTTGATTTTGTTTACGAAACAGCTCATGACTATCAGCCTTGTAATTATCAAAAACAAAAAAATAAAAAGTAAAAATATAAAAAAAGTAAAAAAAATTGGGTCTTGAAATGCAAAAAAAAGGGTAAAAAAAATTCAATTTTTTTTTCAAAAATGACATGGCAATCTCTTGACCACGTCAGCCAGCTACTTAGAGGCTGCGGGAACATTGAAACAGGGCTGAGAACTCGCAGTCTCTTAGAGCCCTCAAATTTCATGTAATGCTAGACTTCAAGGGAAACAAAACCCAACAATTGTATTGAAAACAAACATTTTATGAGAAAGATACAAGCCTCTCAAGTTGTAGCCATCACAATTCATAGTCATAGTGATGAATCCAAATTGAAGCTGTGAACAACAAATGGCTCTCAAAAATGCATTTTGTTTTGCATTGGTTGTGATTCGATCACAAGGAGCTTAACCCTTAAAGGACAGACCGGTGACCGTGGAAATCATGCATTTTGATACCGTGTGACATCATCTCCTTTGAAAAAGCTAAATATATTCATTGGAAGTCAAAGTATTGTAGAAGATCTCCCCTTTCCACCCCTAATACCGAGGATGAATGATTGCATTTTTGTCCTACAAGGAAAGATTCTTTGCCATTCATTGGACGCAAAACGTCCTCGGTGTCGTTTAAGGGTTAAGTAAGGTTGTAACATATTTAGGAGAATTTAAGCTGCCTTTCTTTAGAGGATGGACATGGGTTACGGCACAACCGATGTTTGTATTTGACCAAGTGGTATTTGATGTTGGGCACTTTGACATTTCTTATTGTTCAAAAGATTTGAACCTTTGTCTTCTTTGTAATTTTGTTTTTTGATAGAACAGTTCCGTTTGCATTAGATGATGTTTGTAAATGTGGTTGTTTCGTTACATCATCGATAGTTAGTAATGAAGTTAATGTTAATGATAATGAAGATAATTGATTTTAATGGTAAACTTTTGCACGGACCCATATTGTTTATTTGAATGAACTTCCCGAACTTTACTATACTCTTCTCAAATTTGACATAGCCTGTGTAATAAAGAGGTGCATCACTTGCATCCTTTGTAAAGGGTCCTCCAAAATTCAAAAACATCCTCCAAAAATTCAAACTCAGACTACCAACTTACATATGGTTCAATGCAACAGTATTTATAACTATATATTCTAAGTACTATCTCTATAGATTTTCTTTCTAGAGAGGGGATAGAGGCCCTTTTTCACCAATGAGAAATTAGTAATTCATAAGTTTGTTCCCATCACTATTGTAGAATAATTGCATAATTACAATAAGTACTTTTGATCTTGGGAGGGTGTAGAACTCAAATGACAATATGAAGTATTTGAAGTGAACCATAATGATTTAGTTCCTTCTTTCACTATTTTTTACTCAATTTTGTTGCGCTTAACATGCCTTGAATCAATTCAATGCGGTTTACTAATTTTTCATTGTCATTACTCAACTTGAATGCAATTTTGGATAACAAATATTGAATTAGTAGACTTATGTTGTTTAAAGCAATCTCTTAGGCTTCTTCTACAAATTATGTGAGAAGGTAGCAAAAGCATTTAGGAGGATGTACATAGTGGCAATACATTTTTACATGGTACAATATATTTATTTATTTGAAGTTTCTCTTAAGGAATAAAAACTCAATAGATATCTACAAGACATAATAAAATTATGACTATGTAATTACTATGACATTATCATTAGCTTGTCACATATTCAAACTATGTCATAGATTCCTAAACCTACTCAAATGTTTGACATTGAGGGAATACTTTATAATTATGGAGAATGACAAATTTGGAATGTTGCAATTGTTGTACAATTTTATGAATGGTTGGGGAGTGAGTTTGATTTGRAAATAGATAGAATTTCTATGTAAATAATGTGGATTTATGATTGGTGGGGACACTTTTTGCAATCCTAGGCAAGTACATGATGCCATTTTGCACCATTGTAGGACAATTTTTGACATTTAATGCCTTCAATACCAATATAGCACTTTATTGTTGTGTGCTTTAGAAAATCATACCTAATTATTTAATTTAGGTCTAAAATTTATAAATCAAATTGTAATGGATATGTCTTTTTCTTCCTTCCATGATAATTAGTAACTTGCAAAATGGTAGCAAAGGGAGACGTGACTATTGAAGCTTGAAATCAATGGTAATGGGTCCATCCTCTCAAGGTTAATCCTTGAACAATGCGGTAGTAGTTTTGCATCCGATGAATGATCTAGAGAATTGAACTGTACAGCACAGAAGTGCAACTTTTTATCCACCGAACTAAGAGTGGAAAGGGAAGATCTTCTCTAGTACATTGACTTCCAATAAGTACTTTTGAATGTTTTTGAAATTAGTGATTCCCACGATATCAAAATAGTAGATTTTCATGGTCACCAATCCGTCTTTCAAGGGTTAATACTTGAACGATGGACCGATGGCCGTGGAAATCATGCATTTTTGATACTATATGACACCATCTACTTTGAAAAGCCAAATATACTCATTAGAAATTAAAATAATGGCTAATTTCATGAAAATGGCAATATTCTGTTATTTTGGCACTGTTTACAGTTTAGACTACGTAGTCTATAATCTAAACTAGTTATAGATTTCTAGAATCTATAACTAACCTAGATTTTTGAAATCTATATCTATACTAGGTTCTTCAAATCGAGCGGTCTGAAATCTGAGAGTACCATAGATTTTTGACATCTAGACATGTCATAGATATCTTAGAATCTATACTTGTGCTAGATGTCACTTCACAATTCAGAGTTTCACATGAAATAATGCCATTTTAATGAAATTTGCCATAGTACTAGAAAAGATCTTCCTTTTCCACTCCTAATACCAAGGATGAAAAGTTGCAATTTTGTCCTACATAGTTCAATTCTCTGTCATCCAAAACATCCACGACGTCATTCAAGGGTTAATGTAGATTTGAGTGTGCATAATTCAATTTCGGTGAGTTTTTTATTTACTAGTGGATCTATTATTTTTCTACCCCATCTAGCTAAGGTATAGGTATCTATAACGCCCGGGGAGATCACTTAGTGTATCTATAACTAACTACGTGTGTTCAAGTGATTTTTTGCCCCTCTATTTACTTTTTGATGAACTATGATTTTGACCTATAATTTTGAGCATTTTTTTAATAAAGGCCATAGGTTTCTATTGCCCAAAACTCCCAATTCAAATACTGTATTAAATGATTTTCAGAGAAGGTTGAAAAATGAACTAAAATGGCATGTTTTTAAACTAAAATATTTATAAAGAATACATTTAGATGACCATTTCAACAATATTCAAGGAATATAAAATTTCAATAGAGAGCTATTTTTGAGAATTTTTTAGGTATTTTTTCATACAATTTTTTTTATATAAAATAGGGGTGTGAAATTTTTTTCCAGCTCTGCAGTGTATCTTTTTACTTCAAAAATTAGTAACTAATTATAATTAACAAAGAAAATTATCAATAATTCAAAACACAAACTTTGAATGTAGGGAAATCTACTCATATTTTTTTCTTTTCCTTTTATTTAAATTTTAGAACATAAGATAGGGGGTCTAAAATCTTAACGCACGTAGTTCCAAATGGACCCTCTAAGTGATCTTCCCGGGCTATAACGGATACCCTAAGCATTTCAACCTGTAGGATGTATGAGATTCATTGTGAAATTAAGCTCAATGTGTGTAAACATAAGGATGAGGAAGAATGCAAAAAAAAAAAAAAAAAAATTCTTCAAAAATGAATATTTTATTCAATACGTGTGTGGATTTTTCATTTGGACCCATTCTATATTCATAGACTCACCTATTACGGTCAACTTTGGCACTTCTTCCTAAACAAGAAAACAAGAGAGATGAGTGGTGGAGAAGGTACAAATAAAGAATCTTTTTCAATAAATAGTGCATCCACCTATCTTCAACTCAATGATAAACCGTTTTATCTCTTCACTAGTATTTTTTTATAAATAGGTAGCAACACCAACTTTTAGAATGTTATTATTGGGTCACTATTTGAGCATTGTTTATTTTTGGTTTCAATTATTATTTTTTTTAATGAATTTCTCAATAACTAACATTCTGTCTCAAAATATGCGAAAAGTCTCAATATAACAAATATGGCCTTTAAACAGCAAGCCGACTTAATTCACAACTGCAAACCATTTAAATACTCACAGGACATCCACACCGCAACACTAGTGGCAAAATCTCCAAACACAGACAATTAGCCAAGCATCGGTTTATGAAATTAGTTCTTGCAATTAGTCAATACATCTATTGATACATTCCATAGACAATTTGCTCAAAACTAGACCAGTCATACTCACAACTCACACATTCAATATTACATCACATAAATATAACGGGTAACTTAAGCATTTCAACCTATAGGATGTATGAGATTCATTGTGAAATTAAGCTCAATGTGTGTAAACATAAGAATATGGAAGAATGCAAAAAAAAAGAATTTTTTTTCCTCAAAAATGAATATTTTATTCAATATGTTTCTGGATTTTTCATTTGGACCCATTCCAGATTCATAGACTCACCTATTACGGTTAACTTTGGCACTTCTTCCTAAACAAGAAAAGAAGAGAGATGAATGGTGGAGAAGGTACAAACAAAGAAACTTTTTCAATAAATAGTACATCCACCTATTGCCCATAATAGATCAGCCTATAGAGCCATGATGGGAGGACTATCCAAAATAGTTACTACTACTTTAACCCATGAGTGCTCACCTCATCACCGTTCGGGAAGTTTTTTGAGTTTTACCAGCTATTTTCCTTCCATTTCCAATTTGAACCATTTTTTTCAAGAATTGAGTCTGGTTATCTTTCAACTTGGAGCTCTAGGCCATATTTGAGGCAGAGCAATAAATTGTGTCCACGAATTGGGCCCCGCAGGCTAGATTTACCGGTGGGGAAAACGCAGGAATTTTTTATTTTTTGCACAATTTCTTTTTGCAATTTCTGAATTCAGATTTGCAACCAAAGACCCCAAATTCACTTTGGGGGCTAGAGAACATACCCTAATGACGGCTCAATATATAGGGGACTTTTATTTACTTTTACCCTCAAACATTACCCTGCGGGCCCCAGTTCATTGGCACGATTTATTGCTCTGCATATTTCAGGCGCTGGCGCGCTCAGGGGTGAACAGGGCTTACGTAAGCGTATACTAACTTACTGTAAGTGGTGGTAACGTACACCTGGTGGTACGTCATTTCAATTCTATATTTATTGTGGCATACTATTGGACTGAAAATCAATGTTTCTTTACTTTCATTGTTTCAAAAAACAAAAAACAAAAATGTTTCTTTACTTTCATCTGTTTCAAAAAACAAAAAACAAAAATGTTTCTTTACTAACTTTTAGTAAGTTGGGTGATCAAACTTCAAACTTAGAAATTCTTTGGTCAACAGACAGCAACGAGAACGTCGTCACGATGACCCCCAATTTTTGTCCTGAAACCGGCCACCCCGGCATTTTTCTCTCTCTCGTCAGTGCCGCACTGCCGCCTCGGCTTGGCTGAACATTAATTTTGTATGTGCCTCGGTTAAATTAATGCACTGGGGTTCCCCCCATTCCCCCCAAATTGTTCCAAAAAACAAAAAAACAAAAGAACCGGCCGGCCATTAAAGAGCATAATTATATGGTACTCCGTACGGCGTATGCTTTAATTTCCTGAAAAGCTACATGCAGCAGTATCTAGCCCAGTGCATCCACTGTCAGTGGCGCGAACGACGTGCAACGATGTCAATCGACACTGGAGAAACACCTGTCCATTACTAAAAGTCCAACTTTGCGTACGTGCGTTCCAAGACGACGTACTGGAAGCGAACTCTTCAATCTCATGTGGTACTCAACAAATGTAGCTAGGTTCTAGCTTCTCCGGACCCCAGCTCGCTAGCTAGCTTGTTCGATCAATCTCTGTATGTTGTTGCTGTTAGTAATTACTGAGTCGATCGATCAGTAGACTGAAGCTCGATCACTCGATAGATCGATGTGGGGTGGGGTTCATCGAAGACTGATCGAAGATCGAGGCGCACTCTAGAAATCACGGATCCAGATCAGTGCTAGTTAATTATATAATTAGCAGTTCAGATCAAATGATCATGACACTAGCTTCTCGTGAAATTAATTGACACTCTCTTCAATTCAGCAGTTCCACAAGGGTCTCATATGCAGTTCCCGGTGTCAAAATCCCCGGTGAGTCTCACCTTTCTCGGTGTTCAATTCATCGAGCAGCGCGCACTCCATCTCGTAGATCGTTGATCAGCTAGCGGCTGGACGACAGATCGATCAATGGATCGAGTGAGAAACGCATCTCGACTGTGGAATTTCAGTAGCTAGGGTTCGTTCAAGGATTGAGTTCAGGTAGCTAGATCGATCTCTTCAATTCTCAGTATTCGAATTCTATTAAGCTAGTCGATGGTGCGGAATCGAATTGGAACTCCGTCGTCGAAGTGGTTGATTGATGGGTCTCGCGCAACTGGTCGCAACAGAATTGCGGATCGAATTGACAGAAGTTAAGCCGGCCCGAATTTGTTGGGTTTGATCGATGCGGAAGCTAGGCCGCGGCGCGCTTCAATTCGTCGTGTCTGTTCGTCACCGTTCTACGTACTGCGATCGATCCATGGCCGGTGCTGCGCGCAACACGTACGCACGCACAACTGAATCGAAAAGTTCGCCACGTTTCTCATGATCATTGATCAGGTAAGCTTAAACTTTTTTGTTTCTAGCTGCTGAATGATGTATTGTCGTCCAGAGGTCGCAGTCTGTCATCGATCTTAACCCTACTGTAGGAGTTAAGGACAAGGGCCATGACCACTGATTTGTCACTGTCCACCACTCACTTCACTGCCATTTTGCAACTAGATGTGAATGAAAAATTTCATCATAAATATTATTCAAAGATTAAATTATATGATTGTCCGAGACGAGTTACTAAGATTTTTCAATTTTTTTTTGGGGGGAAACTTTGATTACTTGAAATTACTGTGGGTTTTTTTCTTAATGAAGAAAATTTATATTAAATGTAAAATATACTCGAAGAATCGAAATTTTCATTCATTAAAATGTAAGAAAAAAAGATTATAATGTAATAAGTCACAGTTTTTGGCATTGGATTCAGGCAACTTAAACGTCTGTGGCATCGATTTCAAAATTTTGATAGTTTCGATTCCGGGTACAGCCGTGCAGCGTGTAGGATGTGGTAGACAGAATAAGAAATATACTGTTAGTATTTCGAACTCGCACTGGATCCTCATTCTCGGTGGATTTCAGTGTTCAAAATTGACGCTCCGCAACCCAACTACGAATGGGTCCAAGGGAAGTTCTGCGAGGGGATGGACACCATGGACGAGTGTTACTTCGAGCCGCTGTCGTCGTGCACGATCCATGACGCTTTCGGAAGCGATTTGGTAGTGACGAATGAGAATTTTCTGAGATTCGAGGAGCTGAATATGGGGACGTATACCAGCAACAGTGAGAGAGTGTTGAGAAGCGATGTGAGGAATCTGGGAACCGGCGCGYTGCCGTTCGCGTACCGTGCGACGCCGCTCATGTTTCATAAGATGCTAGAAAGGGGGAATGTTTCCACAGAATTTTATTACTGGTGGCGGGCGCAAGGTAGCGCGTATATTGTGCGGCCGACGCTGCGGACGTTGAGGGAGCTCGACAGGCGCAGGGCATCGGGGGTGTTCCAAGGCCAACCCATTGAACCAGGTAATTTAAAATTTTCATGAACCTACAGGAAAAAAACTTATGATCCGTTTGTCATGATCGAAGGAAATATTATATTCTCGTGCTCCATTTTTGTGAAAACCAGACAGTGAACGTTTTTGTAATCGAATTTCAGAATCAGGAAGGGAAACCACGTACACCTAATTACGACCCTGCTAGTTGCAAAACTAGCCCTACAGAAATTTGCCTTCTGAATGTTCAATCAGTAGTCTAGGGTCGGATTTTGATACTCCTATAAGCGAAAAACGCTAACTTTGAGGCTTGATAATTTCTATCAATGCGGAGAATGTATGCTAGGAGTTCGAATTTGGATCAATCCTCTCTTCCCATGACTTAACAAAAGCTATGATGGTTTACCAAAGGATTCATGCTTAATTAAGAACCATGTGTAGCCCTAAGCACTCTGACATAAATCCATAATTTTATGATGAACAAAGTTTCAAGGTTGTCACATAGAGTGAGTCAGGGTCACAGGACATGGCCGTCGAGCAGACAAATTAATGTAACAACTCCTTTGCCTCATGTCCTTGAATATAGCACCTAAAATTTCATTAAATTGATGACCGTATTCCATTACTTTGTCACCGTTCAGAAATTAGAACACCTCCTCTAGAATAAAATCCTAGATTTTAGACCTTTATGTAAACTTACGTCACAATTTTTGGCGTTGCAATTGCGCGGCTTTAGCAAACTCGTTGGCGTTAGATACTGACGTTGTAGCTCTCACGGGCCGTCCTTCAATTCCTCAGGCACGATCTCGGTGCACGTCCGTCACGGGGACAAATGGAAGGAGGCGAAGCTGCAGCCCGACACCACGTTCTTGCGCAGCGCCGAGGCGTTGCTAGCCCACGACCCAGATGTTCTCCGGCGCCGCATCTTCCTGAGCACGGAGGATCCCAACACGGTGACCTTCTTCACCCAACTGAGCAACTGGACGGTGCAATACACGAACGTCTCCCGCGTGCWGGATCCCACAGTCGGCCCCGAGGATTTCGCAAAAAGGATCGGCTGGGACGAGGAGTTTCTCAACAGCTTGCTCAGTCTGCAGTTGGCGCTGGAGTGCGACGGCTTCGTGGGGGATATTGAGTCCAACTGGAATCGGCTCATCGATGAGCTCCGGTCCACGGCGAGATCCAAGTTCCATCGATTCTACGTTGACGTTGTGCAAGGCTTTCAGGTCCAGAATTATTCCTGGTGATCGACAATTCGTTGGTGTGTCACCTCCTTCCCCGGTCTTCAGGATGATGCGCGTGCATTCAGGGTTACCATGGTCGCATCTGGAGAAACCTTGCGTCACGAGGAAGAATTAGGGTTTGCTCAAATTACATGAACAGACAAGACATTCGAGGCTTGATCCTGTGCCAAACCCTAATCATTCTCCCACGCATTCATTGCAATCAAAAGCAAAGAAGCAGAGAGATTCAAGGCCAACCTGATTGCTGGAGTAATCGCAAGGGAGGCGCAACCAAAGCTCTTTCACGAATCGAGCAACTCTTGGATTCCGGGCATCAAGAAGGAACACTTCTTGAATGTGTAGTGATGATTGTCTAAATTTGCTCAAGGTTCACAACGATGGCATGCTCACGACCAGGAATTGAGGAAGGGTATGAAAATCACCGGGTCCAGCAGCCAGGGCGGAGGTCGCGAGGGGCTCGCCGCATCTAATGGACGTGTTTGGGAACCTCTAAACCCTGATGCAACACATCAACTTCCATTGCTTGCACACGCTCTCATTACAACCACAATGCAAAAACATCAGGGTTTCTCATCCTGTTGACAAAATGCAACTGAAAAAAGTGCTTGCATYTGCACGAAGCTCAATTCTGATAATCTGACCCTTCTTGTTCGCAAATGCCGTTTTGATGAGACATGAATTGTAGGATCAAACAGTCGTTGAAGAGATTCTGTGTCTCTCCAACTGAGACAGAACTAGGGTTTTGAGTTTCTTTAGAGAGAGGAGGAATTGCTAGGATATTGATTTTTGAATGTGGGCCACTGTGAGAACAACTGGCCTCCAACTTGAACTCTCATACATGGACGTCCACTATTTGTGAACAAAACCTTTTGTTCATTTGATTGTCTGGCTTGGTGTGGAGGGATATTATCATGTCATCCTTGGTGTTGTCCGTCCGATGAGGCCTGTTTCACACATGTTTGTCCATTGCTTGTGGATGAAACTTTAAGCGATTTCATTGGCCCATCTTTGGGTTTGTCCGCTTGAGGTTTCACACTTGGAGGATGTTTGTTTGGCTGAAATTCCACGTCATCTACAACACCCGTCAAAAGAGTCAACGAACTGGGACTTGTAGCGGAGAAGTTTGGGATCACCTCCGAGGGTGATCTCAAACTTCTCCAGAGGACAAAACACCTAGCGCACCTTGCATCCTCCCTGTTTTCTATTGACGTTTGATCTTGCTGTCACGACCCTCTTGCTTTCATGGCGTTGTCAACGTCTTCTAGACGCTTTCAACAATTTCAAAGAGGTGAACTTGTAGGATTTTTTTGCCGCGTTTTCATCTTTACCGCATTTTCTCCTTACTTGATTCAAATTTTGTGTTTTGTTTCTATCCCTTTTAACCCTAATTCCTACTCCTCATCTAAAATCCTAACAACAAAGGAAATTCGACACCTCTGCTTGGAACATTACACGGAAAAATCACAAAACGAGAAGAAGATCATCTTTGAGGTACCCATTCACATTGTCTTTCATTTTTCTACATTGAATCATATTGAACTAATAATTTTAAAATATTTGATGGGGAAAAGCGGCACTTTTGCTTGTGGACTCGAGATGGACCTCCGGTTCCATGTGTGAAATCATTCACCGGATGGACAAAACCAAGGATGACATGGCAACTTTCCTCCACCCTCCACCAAACAATCAAGTGGATGAGGGCTATTATTCATTGCCTGTGGACAAACATGTGTGAAACAGGTTTTCACACTAGAAATGGGACATCTCGTGGAATGAAAGCTCCTTTGTGGTTGCATTATTGTTCCATGGAGCTCTTTCACAACTCCTTTATCCTTAAACAAACCCGTTTAGTCCATTGGACGAGATTTGGGATCACCTCCCAACTTGATCCCAAACTTGTCCATTACAACAATGGCTTCATCTTGAGTTAGGCGGGAGTGAATGATAACATGGCACTACTTCAACCAATGTCCACTCAAGTGTGAAAGCCCTACTAGACATAGCCTAACCTTTGACCAATGAAATTACAAAGAATTTTGTCTATTGCTTGTGGACATCCATGTATGAAATGGGCTTCATGTTCCCAAGTCCAATAATGTAGGGACCCCAAAATTCACCACCTTTTGCTATTGTGTCTAATTACTATTATTAAAAGGGTCAAATTTTCAAATTTTCTTGTTAGTTAGTGAAAGGAGGATCCAATGCACAAGCTAGGGGATCCAATCCAAGATAGGGTTAACATTTTGTTGCAAAACAATCAAGCCCTTCTAATACATTTCATGAGCTAAGATGGCATTTGTGCATTTTGCAACAAGCATCTAGAATTGTAATTTTTAATGCTACCTCYTGAAACTTTAATGTAGTATAGGGAGTGTGTTGTTTTGCAATATACTTGCAAACTTTCTACATASGCTTCACCATATTAACATTTACAAGCTTGTCCCTCAACAAGAAATGCAATGAAATGGAAGCATATCATACCACACTAGAAAAACAATAATTCATAAAGAGTCAGTTCTGTTGTTTAAACTTGGAGCATCATAATTATGTGTGGAAAATGAGAAGTGATGAAGTAAATATTCATTCCTGTACTACGTAAAAGTCTGCATATAATATTTATCAATACAGATATTTGAATGTACTTATTCAACAAACCAGGTTAAAATCATCATATCTGAAAAATGCATAACAAAAACATTCCACATCAAAAAAGTTGTTCAATTTGAACCCACCTGTCACGCYCCTCTACATCAAAAATCCTTAACCACCAACTTTTCTCGTATTCTCACATAGCACTCTTCAACGCACATATCAAGCCTTTTATCATCGACAAACATGCATATAAATTTTTTCCTTTTTACATTTATATTGTTCTAGGATTGCTATTTTAGCCCGCAATCCTACATTCTGAAGGAACCGTACCCCCTCCCAAAATTGAAATTCTTGGGGTTCTCTCCGCCCTGTGAAAGAAAGGTAACAAAACTATAACCCTACATCAATTTTACATATGGTATCCAGAAAACACATTATTAGTGTATGGGAATTCGACAGAACAGCAGATATGGGGATTTTAGTTGTCCCTAGCTGAATCRGAGAGTATCTCAAACTAATAGAAACTCAGATGGAGACGTCTAGGGCCAGAAAATTGTTCAGTGCTCTTGAGGAGATTCGCAGGAACTTTGAATGCTCACACTCTATCTGTTGCTATTGCACGCAACATCATATCTATTGCTGCACTRGCATCCTCTTTCATTTGCCAAGAAGAAGATACTACGTACAAAAATTTGACCAGTGTACGCAACAGCAAATTAGGAACCACACTGAACAGCATACTAGGAACTACACTCAACAACAAATTGGGAGCTACGGTCAACAGCAAACTAGGAACTATACTCAACAGCACATTAGGAGCTATGGTCAATACTCGATAGAAAATTAGGACCTATGGGCAACATCAAACTAGGAACTACACTTTCAACATCAAATTAGGAACTACACTCAACAGCAAATTAGGAACTATGCTGAACAGCGAAGTGGCGATTGATTTAAAGTGCTGAATCGAAGAGGAAACAAATTCATAGCAACTCACAGAAAACAAAGTCTAGGACTAGAAAATTGCTCAAGAGGAGATCCGCAGAAACTTACAATGCTCACGAAAACCGACTCTACCTGTTAATACTGACTGCTATCAAAACTTGGAAGTGACTCCTGCAAAGATGGCTTTGAAATCCGTGGTAGGATTGCCCTCGCCCTCGGGTTTGGACGCCAAATCGAAGGCCTTATACTTGGCGTCCTCAATTAAGAGCGCTTGAATCGCCGTCTCCGCAACATCAGCTCTGGCGATCGTCCTCGTCTGCGTCTGCAGCAGGTCATCGTCTTTTCCAATCAGCAACTCCCGGATCCCACCGTCTTTATCTTGCAATCCCCCTGCTCGAATAATCGTGTACGCCACCCCGGAGTCCGCCAAGTACTTCTCCGCCTTCCGCTTCCAAATCAAGATGTTGGCATTTCCCAAAGAGTTCAACGGATTCGCCTCGTCCATCCCGCCCATGGATCCGACCAACACGATTTGCTTCACTCCCGCGGCTATGGCCGCGTCAATCTGCGCCTTCTGCCCTAACCAATCCACCTCTTCAGGGGATCCACCGTCCACAAAGTAAAACTCAGGGCGACCGCCTTGCGTCGGATCGAACCCTGGCTTCGGCTTCGGGACAGCACTCGTCAGAATAATCAAGCCATCAAGACCTTCAAATGCAGGGGTTAGGGTTTCGGAATTCGTGATGTCGCCAACGAATAAGCCGTCGTCGCCTCCGAGAGCCGTCTTCCCTTCCTCTGTTCGCACCAAACCACGAGCAAGGAACTGTCCCGAGGCTTTCTTCAGTTTCTCGAATACGAGGCGACCTGTGCGTCCTCCGGCGCCTGTCACCAGAACCGTCAGAGGTGTTTCCGCCATCGCCAGTACGCCAATCGCGCCCTTCTTCTGTCCATTCTTCCAAATGCGAGAGGTAAAACCCGAAGAGCTTGAGAATGAGCTGTAGTCCACCGTTCTGGAAAAAGTTAGGGGCGATTTGGGAGATGAAAACGATGAGAGGTGTCTAGAATGGGAATTGTATTGGAGATGTCTTGCTTGATAGAAATTAGATTCCTCATTTTTTAGAAATTTTAAAAAATCATTTTATATTTAAATTTAAATTTAGCTAATTTGTCACGTTTTGCAGTTTAGAGGTTTTTAGTACTGGGGAGTGCCCAAAATTAATGATCTAGAGCTGAAATTTTTGTGGTCTATTCCCACACTAGGTAAGCATACATCCGTCAAAGGGAATCTAAAAAAACATTGTTTTATGTCCTCTACATGCGTGCTAATAGGGCTCTCTTGCGCGTGCACTTTTGAACAATCAAGATGGTTTTAAGATCATTATTTTGGTGAAATCTCTTTATCATAAAGTTCTCCCAAATTTCCAGTTTTTATATTTTTTTAAAATTACATTTCCTATTTTCTACAAATTAAAACATCAAAACACCTATTTTCATGAAATTTTGCACTTTTCTAGTTCTCCTACTTAGAGAATTTTCCTACGCTTTTCCTTCATAGGGTTCCTTCTTCTTATAGGCGTAAACATTAAATATATTTTTCATAGTTTTTTTAAATTGTTTTTCTAATTTTACAGTACTCCCGAAAAAAACATGAGTACTATGCCAAACGCTACAAAAACAGGGGGGTCTTTCTTGCAATCACCCTGTGACAGTTCTTAAAGACAAATGCTGCCGTCCTCCAAAGAATTAGGAGTGAACTTGCAACCACAAAACTCCAACCTACAAAATACTGAAACAAGAACGGGAAGAGGGGTCAATGGATGGAGGCAGAATTGCACTTGGCACAATGTGGACCTTCACAGTGGCAGATATAGTGGCAATTTATTCATATGGAAACCTCGAGATAAGAGAACGAAATGTCTTACAGTACTTGTGGCCAAAATTGTTGAATTTCAGATTTATTCTAGTCTAGATAGTTCCATTTGTTGAAATGAAACCATCTTGTCAAAAAGCTAATAAAAGGACTCATAAGCAGGTAGTTGATGAGAGGATGTTTGTGCAAAGAGGAGGAAGACCATTGCAAGCAAGATTTGTAGGCATTTGACGTTGAGATGAAGCCCACAAGATGAGGAGCAACAACAACAGGTCAACAACTATTATCAGTCTCATAAGGTTGCTTTCTTGAGAGGGGTGGTTTGATTTTTTTTAATATGTAGATTTTATGCTAACAATTCTCAAATTGAGGCGCTTTATCAAATCCAATGAAGCCAATTTGAATTCAATATCCTCATAGACTTTGGCTATAAACACTATAAGGTGAGGATCTCAAAGTGATTCTTTTATATATTTATGCCTACCATTGTTGCAAGATTATAGTCTCTATTGATTTTTATAGACACTAATTTATCAACATTTCACACTATATACATGTCTACCTTTGTTGTACATCAATATTCATTGAAGTGTTCGGGGGTTGTACATCATGTTTCAAATATCTACAGTTTTCTATGATCCCCTTAATTGTTTGGTCTCCTTAAAACCCCTATTCAGTGTAGTTGATCCATCCATAATTAAGATGGAGTTAAGATCATTTAGCAAGTTCTTTTCAGTAAAATTTTACTAAAAACCTTACTTAAAGGTCATTACTTAAAAGACTATACTACTAGGACCATACTTAAAACACCCCTTTCTCTTGTAGTGCTAGTAGGTTGTAGAAGGCAATGGTGTCACTAGCAAAAAAACATGTCCTAAATGACTATCCTCAATGACTAAAAAGTGTCCACAATGACTCATTTGTAGTCATTGTGGACAATTTTCAATCATTTAGGTTAGTCATTTATAACATGTTTTCTACTAGTGTGTATTTCCTTGTGAATCCTGGTGATTTTGTTAGTTCTAATGCACTTGTACATTTCAGCACAATCTTTGGATGTCTCTTTTTGAAAAGCACCTACCATTTATCACTTGGTAAACCATCTCTAATGGGATGTTGTTTGGGTTCATTGTGCAAGATTGATTGTATGGTGTACTTCAACATGTTCAATGGGTAATACATAGGGCCACCTTGCATTGAAAGGCACCATTTTACCACAACCAGCTCCTCTACTTTTGGCAAGTAGGTTTGGTGTCCTATTCTTTTAGAATTCGTTTTTCCCTTCTTCCAATCTTGTATGCTGGAAGGTGGGATTCCATAGAACTCTCCAGCTTGTCTTATAGACAACCTTTTTTATGCCTCGGCTGCAAGTGCCAAGCGCATTTTTGCCTCCATCCATTGACCCCTCTTCTTGTTCTTGTTTCTAGATTTTGTGAAAAATAAATAGCAATCAAATAATGTAAGTAACTTACCTTGTTTCTTGACGGAGCTCCCAATACTTGTAACACTTTTAAACTCCAAATAGTTGAATATCTGCAATACAAATAAGACCTCCTCAAGCAACCATGCCTCCTTGGCTTTTTGAAAGTCCTCACCAAAATTGCGTAGTACCAAAATAATCTTCATAGTAAGTAGGCATTGTTGTATGTAGCTGCTCAGACCCCCGTACATTGGGATTTCATTCAATACTTCATCCATTCTTGAAATCATCAAAGGATTCATTTGTGTTAAATTAGGGTTTCATCCGCACTACAACGTTGCTTTTGTTGTGTTCGCAAAGTTCTAGCATTGTGCGGTGCATGTCCAATAATTAGCAAAAGTAGCGTTCACTGATTGGAAGCGTCCGGTCAATGGCAGGTTTACTCTAGTTCACGTACATCAATCTAGCCAACACTTTATTAACAATGTGTCCAAAAGAGGTTGTCACCTCTTGGTTTGCATTAGTGTCCCTTCTCTCTTGAAAAATCAAAGGCCATTGATTTAAAAAAAAAAATTTAAAACCCCCTTCTCTACCGTTGATCTTGATACAGATTTTGGGATACATATATTGGGATACGGTGTATATATGGTATATATATATGGATACAAAAATGGATACAAAAACCAATTAACCCATAGTAATTGTCAAACAAGTTAATTTTGAAAAATATAAGATTGAGGGGGGTACTTGGATTTTCAGGTTATTTTCAGATGAGATTATTTTTCATACCCTCCCCCTATGGCCCCCCCACACAAATAAAATGAATTGGAGGGGTTATGAAAAATAATCCAATTTGAACCATTTTGGTACATTGGTATCCCAATGTACCAAAAAGTGGCAGTAACTGCCAGCATACAATTTACAATATACTATACTTACTATAGATCAATTCCATTACTTGTCGAGCAGCTCAATTAAGTGGGGGGTGATTATATATATTGAGCTGTCAATACCAACGTTTGCGAAGTTTTTTGAGTTTTACTAGCTATCTTCCTTAAATTTCCAAATTAAACCATTTTTTCAAGTATCTAGTCCGGTTGTTTTTTCTATTTTTAACTCAAAATAGAAATCACATAGAGTTTTCACCAGTATTTTGCCAATGTTCTAGAATTGCAAGCGGGTTTTTTCCCAATTCCACTGGCTAACTTTGAACTAGCCATTGGTTCTTTCTAAACATTGGTCCCTACATGCAAGAGCTACTCTTGAYCACCAGCAACAGCAGCTAGCCACAATTAAGCTAAGCTTATCTCGTACTCCCTCCGTCCCAAAATAAATCCGGGATTTCCAAATATACTTGTCCCAAATTGAATTCGAAATTGGCTCTTCACAACTTGTTGGACAACAACTAAAGCTAGTTTGAGTTCCCTGAAGTGAAAGAATCCATAGTTCTACACTCCAAAGACTATAGAGCAATTGGATCATTGCGAACGGAACGAAAATGCAACCCTCTGGCCAACCAAAGGCAAAGAATTCAATCCAAAATTATACAAAAACTGCTACTAACAAATCTCTTGTTGAGAATTGTTTGGAGTTGAATCAAAAGACATTGTCGGAATTGAATAGAAAGGATGTCAATGAACATTACTCCACCAATATTGCTCAGAGAATGATAAAAATCAATATCACTGGAGCAATTCAAAAAAAAAAAAAAAATTCAATTTCATTGCTTGTTTTCAACATGCACAACTTAATTGTTAACTTCCATTCTTTCGCATCTAATGGAACTTAGTAGAACCTACAATAACTACGTGAGCTTCTAAAAATAGGAACAATTTTTGTGCTAATTTCGCCATTTCCAAGTAATCCTAGATTTATTACGGGACGGAGGTAGTACGTTGGAGGGAAGTCCTAGCAATGTTCTACTGTGCAAGGAAGGAACCAAATTAGAAGGATTTAGTTTTTTATTTAAATTTCACTAATTGTCCTTTATTTTGACAACTCACATTCTTTTGGTGAAGTTAAGCATGAAGATTGAAGCTTTCAAGTTCCAACAACAACTAAGGTAGAGATACCCATTAGTAACCAGTGCCCCATTACCAATCAATAGAGGGCCGTATTTCCGACCAACGGTGGAACGGAATTCCATTTTGTCTTTCAAATGAATGTTTTTGAATTTTTCAAGGTTTGGACCAATAAGTTCTTGACACATATTAAGCGAGCAAGAAAATATGAAGCAATGGGAGGTAAAGTCTGTAGTTCTTGAATGATCGGAATTGAATGACTCTAGATGTTGGTCATGGGTCAAGCCCAACTTTTGCCTTTCAAAATTAATAGTAATTTCAGTTTAAAAGATAAAATTACCAAATTTTTGCAACCCCCTTTATTTATGTCAATTTGGCTTTGAAAATATTTGCTTTGCCTAGCACTACCCTACCCTAGATCATGTCTAGAATTGCTTATTTGATCAGTTGCAAGTACCCGTACCTTAGCTAGCATGTATCATGCAAGGTGGGGACAACTGCAATTAATCTCTAAATGGTTTTGACTATGTTTTCACCATAAACGTTCCAAAACTGCCATTTCTAATACAAGTACCAAATTTTAGAAAAAAAACATTTTTTGACATATGTAACCATAGGGTCTTGTATTACTCTGGTTTCAAAAGATGTGGAAAAAATTTCAGAATTTTCCACCATGTAGATTGCAAGATATTAGTGTTTGAATTGACAAAAATCATTTTTTTGTCATTGCAAAAAATTGGGCAGCTGCACTTCACAAGGTCATATTTGTATTTAAAAATGTCCAAAATGGTGGTCAATATTTGTATTCATTCTTCAAGGCAAGTTAGTTACATACTTGAAAATTTTTTAGATCATTTGAAATTGTATAACATATAGGAAAAAAATAGTAACTAGAAAGAAGTAGAAAACGACTCAAAATACTATAATGTAAACAATTTAATTATGGAATTGACAATTGCCAATCCCAATGGTTAAAATGCTGTAATAAACAAATTACACCTACTGTATTCATTTTTTTCCAAAAATAATATAAATTAAATTAAATAATGGATTTCAAACTTTTTTGAAGAGTAGAGATTCTATAACTACCCGGCTGAGGGAGAGCATGGATTTCCAGATGCCTGTACCTGTAGGGATGGATTCCATGCGCGCCGGATCTGGCCCTCTGGCCGCCGGAGCTGCAGGAGATGAATTTCCCGACGACTGTGGAAGCAATGGAGGCCACTTCGACATGGAATGGATCGCGCGTAATGAAGGCAGCAGCCCTTGTGGGAGCAACGCGCACACTCCCGCACGGTCAAGTCCACGATATCTGGTGAGAATGATTCACAAGGCAGTGCAAGAAACCGTGGATTGCATCGCTCGCTCGCTATTGTCATGATTTTTGGATTCGATTCAGGTGGCCTAGCAATGTGACCTAACCAATTTCCAGACGCTATTTCAGAAGAATTTTTAAACAATGGGATATAGACATTGAGGTAGTAAATCAAATCAATTCCAGCTTGTCCTTGTGGAAAAGGAGCACCTAAAAAGATTCTGCCAGGAATTGGGACCTTGATCGTCGAAGGCGTACGTTGGATCGAGAGTGTCGTGCGTGGTGGTGGAAGACGATTTTCGATCTGAGGAGGAGCAATTCATTGCAGGAACGAGCTTGAAATACCCGTGATCGAATGCCTTGTCACGAGTCTAGGGTTGGATTGCCGTTGGGCTCTAATTCGAGGTTGTGAGATTGTTCGTCAATTGAGTAGGTTGGGTCCCCTGCGCTTCGCTACGTACCAATTTTGAACATTGAAGTCGGTACTTTGCACATGCCTACAGGTCTGTCTTGTCCGTGAAGTTGTGTCGATGTTTTTTCAATCTGGAGGCTCATCCTAAATTCAATTCTTTTCAGGAACATAACATTGTAGGGTCACGCATGGGTTTTTTCTGTATTTCTGGATGTTCGGGATTTCTTTGAACCGTAACTGGAATTAAAAACTCCCACCCAATCAGATAAACTTTCACGAAAAAATTAAGACGGTGTACGAGTTTTCACCTTCTGATGCCGCTTATTGAGCACCGTCACATGGAGTCTGCGGATCTATCATATGGAGTCCTACAATTGCAGTGGCTCTTTCATGTGTTGCTAGTCAGCGACGTACTCTGCACAATTTCACGAGCTSAAGCTGCTTTGGCGGCTGAACGAGATGTTAAGCAAGACTGTCAGCACCCATCCTAGCTCACTCAGAACATGTAAACAACTCGACTTGGAACCAATTTAAAAAGATTGAAACCGTTCCAGCATTGAAATAGCAAAAAACTTGGCCATGTTAACACAATGGTCAGAAACAACATTTTCTTTTCTCTCCCAAGAATAACAAGCAATTACGTACGCTTCAATCCATCACTCACCGATACGAGAGTTGAGGAGATCAAACTTAGGTGCCAATGGAAAAAAAACATTTTTATTTGAAAAACGCAAGAAGAAAATCTCTTTCTTACATTCTGGATCCTATATACAGTAGAATGTAAATTGCACTAGCCTCAAAAATGATTCAAGCATGACTCTTCTCACGAATCGAAAAAACTCCAGCATCTCTTCATAAATTAGTTTCTGAGAAAAAGCAAAAGGCCTAAATTCAYCCACGATGAGTTACTAATTCTCTCTTGTCTCTTTCATCGTCACTYGGCGCATTCCGGTTGGAAATGAGGAGGGTCCAGAATCATAACCCCGTCCCTYTCTAGGWTCTCAAAAGCCGTAGATCTCCCCAAGATCGGACAGTCGTGATTCGTCTAGAGGACAGGGTTATGACAATGAACAACCACGGGACCCCTGGTTCTTGACCGTTTACCTAGAACTTAAATAGACAGCGCACTATAAAGATGTTGAAACCAACAGCGTCGCACAMAAGTACCTGCCTTSGASATTCGCAGAGACAACTCCCTTCARTTTATGCCTAWTGACCGACAGGGTGTGAAMTACCATTTGTATCAGCCTTTTCTGGAAGAGAGCTCCCMGTTACTCCATCCACAKGATGAACCTCYAGCTCRCTTCTAGGATCAGTAGTCACCTCTGGAGGTGGTGGCGTCGGCTTCCCGTTTTCAGCGTCTAATTCTGAGGGAGTTGTTTTTTCATCAGTAGCCACAGCTGATTGAGGGTTAGTATTAACAAACTCTTCAACAGTGGGGTTCACAACCGATAAATGCTCATTAAGAGCATCCTCCACGTCTTCGTAGTGGTGGTGAGGCGGAGTTGGGGAGCCCTTTGTGTCTGTGGGTGACCTGGTTTCTGTAACCGTAGCTGCAGGCACATGGTCTGCATCTGTGGCATGGCCTGCTTGAAGGTCTTTTTCCACTTCATCGAATTTGGAGGTTGCCCATGGAGCTATGCCCACATTCGGGGGAGTTGAGGTGGTTTTGATCACCAGGGAGGAAATGGCGTCCCTGGATGAGTACCACGTATGGCCACACTTCATGCATTCCAGCTGCACACGAGAGTCCAAAATAAACAATCTGTGAGAAATTTGTACTGATGCTAGTGAATTACTCAGGGATCAGCATACTTGATGACGTACAAGCRGAAATTCCACAAGAAATTGCGAACACTGGAGCGACATTTCGTACTACGGAGAATCCAGAGGAGGAAACCCAGCATACTATAGGGTTTCATCTTCCTGGCCTAACGCTTTGAAGACCCTGCAATCCTGGCTTCAGAGTGCTCTTCAAAGACCGTCATGATCGCAAACTCTAGAGAGATGAGCATGTGGAGTTTGTGATAAGACCGGAATGGCCGTTAGGCCGTGCAGGCTTCCCTACTGAGTGTCTAATGTCTGATAAAAAATTAAGGAAAATAAGATACCCTAGGAGATTATCTGATCTTATTGGCTTTTGGTTTTATAATTACACTAGGGTCCTCTCTAGTTCAAATAGGAATTTGTCGCCTCAATATCCTATAGAACACCTCTGCCGGGGCCGCTTTAATTTGTGTGATTTTGTGACCGTAAAGCTAGGGCCGTTTTAAACCCTTCAAATGCGTCAAAACAAAAACAAAAAAAACGAGGCATTGACTAGTCATTAAAACATACCTGGTAGCGATCGCCGTAACCTACATGGATAATGTCAATGACACCCACTTCTCGTTCTGTGCATATTGAGCACCGYACGTCTGCCATCTGTTGACAGCTGCGCATTAGAATACAGAGACGGAAACATATCCTCTAAAGCAGAGCATGTGCAGACCATTCGACACTCACGAGCCAAAAATACGCATGGCAGAGTCAGTGTACCTGCATAGTCTCTGGCTCAGGAGGCTCTTGATCTTCTCTCTCCGCCGCTATATACCCATCCTGCACAACACAAGTATATGAATCACAAAACCAAGAAACAATATAGGTTGATCATCTAACGATTGCTCTACTGACTTATGTACTCCACAAAGACAATCAAACTTTCGAACCAACACCTGACCAGAGTATTGAAAGGTAACAGCATTAGGCCGCATAGTAAACAGTTTCCACTTCAGAGTTGTCCACACGAACTTCTGATATTATGTATGGCTTGTCGCACATGATCGTTAGCTGAACTAAATGCTGAAACCGTTTACAGGCCATCCAATAATTAGTGCAGACGTCCAAGCGTAGGTAACAAAAAAGACTTATTGTGGAATCATTCAAACCTTCAGCTCAGCGGGAGACATGTTGATGACTTTGGCGGGTTCCAGTTCCTTGCTCAGAAGACGACGTGCCAAAACTTTATTATTCTGCATTTGTCCCCACAAAGGAAGCAGTCATATCTTCATCAGTACAGAAACAGATGACCAAGAAAACGACTAAATCTAATACACTGGAATGCGCCTCCACAAACGACATTGTCAGCAGAAAAGWAATCTCACGAAAGAGAGTTAAAATTATGATGTCTCGCGATCAGRAAATAGTACTGATCCAGTCAATTATAAACAATACATGCTGGATGGTGCAGAGCTATTACAAAAGTGAAAATGAGAAATTACCTTGACATTAAAGTCTAATTGGCGCATTTTGAGGTTGTATTTATGTAAATCATTGCCAAGTGAGTCATGGCTAAGTCTTTCCAGTGCACTGGCCACTTCAACAGCAGTGGTGGCAATTTCGGGCCAGGCAAGGTCCCCCTCTCCCTGCCCAAAACCGAAGAACCCAATTTAAAATTGTGCACCAATATGCCAAGGTAGAGAAATAACAAAATCAACACATAAAAACGCCATCTCTATTCAAACTCGGGATTGCTGTTAATTCACCAAATAATCAATGGTTGAATTGAGCACGATCCTATCACGAGACCATGGGTAGACGTTTCGCGATTGAAACTTTGAGACCGTGAGAACCTCATAATCTCCTCGCATACTTGCACTTTTGTTCAATCTAGACCCGATTCTTGAAAAGGACCTAATTGACACACTTTGGTGGAAAACTATCTTCACCAAAACTTGCAATCAAATTCAAACTCGCTGTACAACACCAATACAACGGTAATTTAGCAAAAAACACAGATGTAGTAGAACAAGATCATATACCCTTCTAATTGCTGACTGTACACAAAGAGTTAGAGAGAATGATCTTACAACTTCGTAGCGATTGCCGTCTACTTCAAAAGACTGATATAACTTCCTTCCTTTGTCCCCTTTCAACTTCCCTCCTGCTTTCTTTAACTCGCCCACGACTTTTACCTCCACGACAAATTCTTCGTCACTAGCACCTCCATCAGGCGTCTTCAAGCTTCTATCTTTCTCTTCAGACTCGCCCTCCAAGACGCTGTCTAGCTTCCTCTTCCCCATGTTTAATTCAAGACTAAGAGAGTTTGATCTTCTTCTGGATATTACGTCCTCGAATACCTATAATTACAACGCTACAACAAGATAAGCAGCTATCCATGGACACCATTCCAAAATCTTGATATGAAGGAATTAATAAATAAGATACATACAAAGATACGATAAAATAATCAAGACTCCGTTTCCCTGTCGAAAGAATCTCTTCCACTCTAAAAACATTCGGTGACCGTCTACTGTTCCACAACCTAAGCAACCACTGTCAGGAAACCTACAGAATCAGTACAATCGAGTTCTAAATTCGCCATTTACATCTTAGCCACAAGGTTCTAAGTGAAAAAAAATTTAATACCTAGTAACAAACACGTAAACCTGATCACCGATTTAGGATTACCCAAAACGCACTCACGATACACACCTTAAAAACAACAGCTGCTTCACCTATAACGATTACCATTTCATTGTGGCGACCAAATCCTGCTCTTATTGCGGCATCACATTCTAAAAATCACGAACCTACAACAGATACCTGAGATTATGTCACTCTCATCCGCGCAAAATAGATCCTCCAGCCACAAGTCGACAAAAGGAAAAAAATTGAATGGAAGCAATTTTTCTCTTTCTGGAATCCATCTAATGACGACTCCTCGACAGGCAATAAAACAGGAATGAATGTAGAGGAACGGTAAAGGCTCTTCTGCTTCTGATGAGAACGCAAAAGTAAAACTTTAGACTGCAATCCGAATTCAACAGCCTCCACAGGCGCAACGGTTTCAAGTACAAAAAACTTTAAGAACAGGCATGTACACCTCGAAATCCATGATCACCGACTTAAAATTTAAAAATTTCATTTTACACATTAAAAACASAAGCGGCTTCATCTACAGTGCTTTACCATTTCAACCAGGACACTCGCACATTCCGCAGCATCACATTCTAGAAATCGCTAGCTGGCACTATGTCACACTCACAGCCACCATTCGCAAACACCCATTTCCTCAGGCCACAAGTTGACAWAATATTAAACCAGAATGGCAGCAATCATTCTCTTTTCGAAATTCATCGCATGACGACGACTCCTYAACAGAAGATATTACAYAAACCGATAGAAAGAAAAGCTCTTCTGCTTATGAARAACACTTTCAAAGAGATAAAATAAACCAGTCCACATTTAACAYGCCCTAGGGTTTCAGTCTAAGTACAAAACCTCTGCTGCCTCCAACCACTAATATGCAAGTCTCGAAAACAATGWTCCCCCACTTAAATTTGCACTCACATTACACTCCTCAATAACTACAGCTCCTTAACCTACATAAAACCTATTTTCCATTTTCAATCAGGTAACCCTTGCTCATAGTGCACTATCACACTCTAAAAACCAAATAGCTGACATTTCCGTCAGTCTCATCCTCTAAAAATCATTCTCCCTCCAGGGCTACAAATTTCACAAAATGAGGTAAACTCGAATTGACTTCAGTTTCTCTTTCGAAAACTCCAGACTTTTAAAATTTTCTTCTGAAACAAAACCCGAAGCACAGAGAAAGAAAAAAAAAGCTCTTCTGCTTCTAAGGAGAAACAGCGAAGAGATAGATACAAGTCRTTCTAAAAACATCATGGATGACCTAGGGTTTAAATAATGCAGCCTTGGTGGTCACATGCGCTGGAATTCGTTCACACCATTTGCTGCGAAAATTAACACCGACATGAAAAATGTGCAGAAGAAGCCAGCGAAAACTGCACGTACCTGTAGTCGAAGTCGCAGTAGCAGTAACAAAACGCGGGAGTGAGCGAGTGCGGCCGCTCTTGCAAACAAATTTGGTGTAACCGACGCCGAAGTGAGAGGGGATATGGCTGCAGGGGTTCTCAGAGATATGCAGTTGTTGCGGGGGCGCGGCAGTTGAAGGCGAGGACGAAGACGGCGACAAGTGTCGTGCCCAATTTTCGACGGCAACTAAAGAGGGACGAAACGGACAGAATCGTTCATCCAAGTCGGACTTGAATGAAAATCGTCGCTAATAGATGAATGAGCTTCAGGTATGGGCACCCATTTAGGTGGGGTGCTCTAAAAGCAATCACTAATACATAGGTACATTTTCCTTTTTAACCCTGGAACGCCGGAGTGGACGTTTTGAGTCCTTTGGAGAACATAGAATCAAACCGTGTAGGATAGAATTGCAACTTTTCATCCTCGATATTAGGAGTGCAAACTAAAAGGGAAGATCTTTTCTAGTACTTTGACTTTCAATGAATATATCTGGCTTTTCAAAGTAGATGAGGTCACACGGAATTAAAAAATGCATGATTCCCATGGCCACTAGTCTGTCCTTCAAGGGTTAATGTACCAACAAAATACATTTCAGGAGGGGATTGTTTTTAGTGACTAGTGTGTTTCATATTTCAAGGATTCTAACTAATTTCATAAAAGTCCAAACAATATAAAATGACTTGGGTTAGATGTCAATTTCATTTTTCTTCCTAAAACATTTACTAAAAATTGTTTTAAGGAATTTAGATTTCAACAAATGCAATCAGCTCTCAAAAGGTCACTTTAACAAGAGCAAACTATCTTATTATATCACTTGAAATGAATCCTCTCTCTACACATTCTATTTTTTTTAAGAGGTGGTACCCCTCGAAATAAATTTTTATAAATTTTTCAAACAAGACAAGATGAAGCCTAATTTAATTGAAGTTGATTTACTGTATTTTAAAACCTTTGTGCAATTATTAATTATTTTCAAAATTTAAAATATTATCTCGATGTTGTAGTAAACACTATTTTTGATACTTTTGTAGAAATATTTTCAAGAAATTTACCAAAAAAGACTTTGTTTGACACCTACTTCAACAAAAAATTTGACATATTATTCAGAACTTTGTTCTGAACTTTCTTTTGTCACTTTTTTTGACCTTAGGTTTTTGGGCCCCTTTTTTTGAGACATTGAAATCTCAAAAAACAGTTTGACATTGCCTTTGAAAATAGTCTCAAATTATGCCCCAAAACAATACGTTTATCTAAAGAAAATATTTGGCAATCTCTCTTTTTCAATGGATGAAATCACTAAATTGCTACTAAATCTTGGTATGGCATAATTCATATTGGAAGAATAAATTAGTTTTTTGCACGTTTGGATGTTTCATCTATGACCACGGATATAGAGAACTTCCATCACTCCTCTAAAGATCACTATCTACATTGCTTAGAAAAAATGAAACAAATGCGGCTACTCTAAAAGTGGCTCTGTTCACAAAACACTCACTCATTTTAGGAGTAAGGTTTGATTCAAACTTCCTCGTACCTATACATTAAGTTAGGCTATTTGTTTTGTTTTGTTATGCTTGTTTGTTATTTAAGTTCGCAGTTGTGAGTTGAGGTTGTGGATTGTGCCTCTGTAGCTATGTGATGATTTTCTACCGAATTTTTGGATAACAGAATTAGTGATCAATCCATAATTATTGCGGTAATTTATAATTGAGATCAAATTCTAAGGGTGTTATATTGAGGGGCGTGGTGATTTAGGGTTTCTTGAGCGCATGCATTCGATGTCTCCAATTCCGTTTCAGTATTGTGTGTCTGTGTTCCGATCCTCTCTCTTTGGTTTCAAATTTCATGATGCTTCTGGTCATTTGCAGCAGAGCGTTGTAGACTTTGTGCCTTGTGTGTTTGAGATCAGGGAGGATTGTTTAGAAAGTGATCTCGGTTTTGTAGGTATGAAAATGTCATGTAGGGCTTCATTGGTGGAGCGGCATTTCGCTGGCGGGGGATGACTGATTTCTGCTCGACTTGGAGGTAACTTTGCTGATGCATGTTGATCCTCGTGCAAATATGTGTGCATAGAGTGTCTACGAATATGCCAGTCGGTCTTACGAGAAATTATTATCGGATTCTTCAGATTTTTTATTTTATCACATGTGAGCTGCCGCCCCTATTTAAAACATAACCCTTTTCATTTGTTAAAGGCTTCGATCAGATACGTATCGAACTTCGAAGCCTCTACTATATTTGCAGTTTTGTGATCCCACTTTTGTAAGTCGGACATTCATGTCACTCTTTGGTTACAGGTGTTAAGAATGAAGAGGGAACAGAGTCTGAAATTGGAAACGATCTCAAACATAGACGCCATGCATGTAACCAATAAACGACAGCGTGTGGGCAGCAGCAATCGCCTCCCCTCTTTGGTTACCGTGTCCAGGGAAACCCATATGGATGAGGACAACAACTCGGTAAGTACATATTTTAATAGTTCACGGGGATTGAGTTCATTACACACATTTTCGGTCGCCTGATAGCAATTTGTCATGTATTCATCTGAGCATTTTTCTCATCCTGAATTTCATTGCAGTGGTAAATTTTTTAGTGCGTTCCATCCTTCTTAGAACCAACAAAGCTTTTCCAGATTTCCTCCGTGGCTGCTGTAGTAGTGTAATTTAGTCACACTTAACACAGTCGATCCTTCATAAATGTTATGCCTCTATGAATTTTATGCCTTGGTAGTAAATACCTTCTAACAGTTACAGTGTGTTGATGTTTTAAGTTTTAACAATCAGACAAGTGAATTTTTTTAATATGTAACGTATGTATAAATTCACAATATGTTGTCTACTAGTCTTAACCCATAGGCACGTGGACCATTTATGTACTGAATATTTATAAATTTTCTTGCAATTTTCTTGAAGATTGTACATATGATAAGGGCTAATATATTTAGATATTTGGACCTCTTTTCCTATTCTTTTCATCTAAAATAGAGTGATGTAGGTGGTATTATTCGTTTATTAGCATTTATACGTATCATAGTTRCAAAGAAGAGAGTGAAATTTTGTTAGCACTTGAACAGTTTTAGTTTGTAATACGTTGGTAATGCCTCTATGAAATTTATTTAACAGATATGATGACTTGACATTTATAACTGTATCATTTGCTGAAACTCACCTGTGTTCTGCTGTTGTGAGRACTGCTCTGTTGAACAACTGTATAAACATATTCAATTGAACATTTTCCCTATCTGTTAGAGGCTTTGTATCCTCAGAAACACACACAAGCAGCATCACATGCTTTAAGTTTTTAAAGTTTTGTACGTACAGCCTCAATAGTGCGATTATTAGGACCCATTCTGTGATTCACAGGCGTGTATTTAACTGCTGCTTGTTTTTTGTTGGTCCTGCCCACAGAGGACAGATTTTTTCAATTTCTTCAAACAGTCTGAGACTCATAAACCTAGTGCSTGTGAGCACATATTTTCAACAATTTTTCATGATGGTTGTGATAACCTAACCAAGATGCCTTGATCTGGCGTGAAGGTTTCATTTAAACACATCAATAKACACTGTTAGTCCTCGTTGAAGGTATCAACGTCATGGATACAATTGCTGTCATCACACAACCTACAAAGGTTGTTGACTTGGCAGTTTGGGTGAGCTATTAATGCTCTTTGTACATCTTTCGTCTCTTCATCCATGAAAGGAAAGGATGACTGTGTATGTCTATTTCACAGTAAATRGCATGAAATGTCACAATATTATACACACAATTTGATGCTTGGGCTGCCAGTCGTTCGTGAACTTCTTCATACTTGTCGTGGGGAGCCACGTTTTCAGAGTTTTTGAAGCTTGAAACGCCTCGTTTGCTCTGGTGCAGATGAGTGATGGGTGAGCTAGCCTGGTTACATGATCAATTTTGTATCTGATTTTGTGGAGGGAGAATACTAGATTGTTTTAATCTCAGCAGTGGTTTGTGTATCTTTTGTCTTACATCTAAAGTTTAGTCATGGAGCAATCTTTTTTAAGAYTCTCAAGAGTGTGATCCATTGTTGTTTTCTTGGCAGGGGTCTTTAAACTTTGACGATGCAAGCACAGCGGATGTGATTCTACACTTGCAGCAAGATGAGGTCTCTCTCTCTGAACAAGATAAATGTGAGGATGAAAATGCAGACGCTTCAAAGGCCGTAGCAGCTGGTCATGGAGGGGCTCAAGCCGTTTACGTTCATGCTCACGTTTTAACGCAATGTCGCTACTTCAATGCGCTCTTGTCAGACAGATGGCAGGACCGAGCACAGACCGCTACACAGGAAGAGAGCGAGAAATCAAAACCCATTCATATCAATCTCTGTGTGGTTCCAGGACGTCACCGAAGATCGTACATAGCAACTTTAAAACTCCTGTACACACAAGATTTTATTGGGACCATACACAACGTTGAAAGTGCTCTGTGCATACTTCCTGTAGCTGCAGAGCTGCTATACGACCACTGTATTTCTGTCTGCGTGAAGTTTCTGGAAGCAGTCTCGTGGACAAGGGAGGAAGAACGACAAATTGTGCAGCTCGTTTCATGTTTGCAACTCGAGGAGTCGTCTCCACTGTTAGCAAGGCTTAGTCCTGTGAATGTAAGTGACTTCAATTCTGACCATATGGTTTCCAGTGTTCTGAGTCTATCTCCGTGTCCCTTGGGAAAATTGCAATTTTACCGAAGCCCGAAAGACAGTGTTCCAGTTTTTGCAAATTTCACTGTGTTCTTGTGATCCATTTTCAAGTTAAGTTTACATATCTTCTTGCTGCTGACTGTGTGACTGATCGTGAAGGAAACCGCAGTTGTGGACATGTTCAACGGGCTGGTGTATGCAGCTACACACAGCCATCAAAACGGCGCCACTGTGAAGGCTTTTGTAGCGCAGCTTTTGAGCGGACATGCCTCTCGGGAAACTGTTCGGCAGGTTCTGGATAAGGCGTTTGAGCACAGTTTAAACACAGTGAAGGACTCAGTCGAGGAGTATGCAAGTCCTAATGTGAGGGGTCATCATGATGAAATCGAAGCCCTGCAGAGACAAAATCTTCATACTGCCGTCGTCAACGGACGACACTTGCTTTGGATTGTTGAGAGAATGATCGAACTCAGAGTYGCCGAATCTGCTGTTGTGGAATGGAGTGAGCAAGGAGCATTTACTGCAAATTTAAGACGTGCTTTCAGCGACGATACTTGGAGAAACATTGCACCTGGGCTCCCTGCTCTTGTGCTTCGCTGCACGTGTCGGTTGGCAAGCGCTGTTGCTAATGGATCCATTATTGCTGCACAGCAGGTTATTCATCATTCTCATGTTTGTAGGACGTAGCTGCGTTGGTTCCAACGCTGTATTTTTGTCTGCTGAAGGGGTAATATAATTGGGTTTTGAACTTTTTAAAGAGGATATATTCCTCGTCATTCATGCGATCGTCTCKYTATGGTCTCTGTGATCATGTGAAGGCCTCCYTATGAATCATGAGGAGGCCCGCGTATGATTGTTTTAATCATAGTGAGACCTCTTCATGAACCATGGRGAAGATTTTCTCTATGATGYTTTCTMYAAGTTYCTGAAAYAGTGTAACTTTACTGAAWGCCTTGTTTTATGAGCTCCTTTTAGTTGCGTCTRATGAKGAGGAAAAGGATGATTAATGCTTGTGTAACTCTTGCACAAGTGGTTCGTTGTCTGTGAAAGTGGGTGTGATCACTTCACCAGAACCTATGTTCTGACCTCTATTTTGGGGGGTATTCTTGTCAGGTACGTCTGAAGCTGGTTAAAGACTGGCTGCCTGTTCTTGTTATTTCTCGGGAAATTCAAGGTCGGGAGAATCAAAACAAGCACCTCCATCAAGAACTTGAGGATGTATTCTTGAATATCATTCTTACTCTCTCAATGGCCGACTCTCAGAAACTTCTACAGCAGTGCCTCAGCTTCGCCACTCGGAACTTGGAAGACTGCCCGCACCTTGTGAATGCTTTCAACATTTGGTTCCGTAGGGCAACTCAAGCACCTRCAATGGAAAGGGAAGAGATGGAATCAGAGGGCTGTTGAAAATGTAAATGGTTCTGTAAGTTGGGAGGTGTTTTGTTTTATCAGTTCGCTTTTGAGTTACAGGTACTCCATGAAAGGGAATTGCTTGGGCACTTCTGCAGGTTAGACATGTTAATTATTTGGGTCCAATTTCGCTGTTGGATTTGTAAATAATGATATGTTGCTACCTATATTTTGACACTGAGATGAGTAGTTAGGCCGGCGTATCAACCAAATGCCGAGCAGTTGGACAGAAATAGTTTGTGAAAAGGTTACGGGGTTTGTAAGGAATATCGTCTCTTCATTTTCATTTCATCGTCTTTGATGAGTTGTTTTTCAATTCATTGTATCCTGCACACACATTGCAGCTAACAGTTCTATCCCTAAGTGCATAAGTGCCCAAAAGTGGCTAGTTTTGTAGCCATCCTCAGATGAGTAAGATGAGTAAAGTAGTTAGGCCGTTATAAATCATGTAAATCAGTGCTTTGAAGTATGTGCAAAATATTATTTTATACTAGTTGAACTTTAGGAATCATTTTTATAATATGATATTGTGCTGTAACGGAATAAAGAGATTATTTAGTTGAACTTTGGGAATCCATATTATAATTTGATATTGTGCAGTAGTGCAACAAAGAGATTATTTATGAAGAAAAAAGTTAAGAATAGGTGGAAATCACTTTAGGATAATCATATTGAAAGAGTAGTGCTCTAGGAAAATTTTGTTTTTTTGGTTGCAAGTAGAATTAGCTAAGGATACAATAGTACAAGCAATATGTGTATATACAACTTCATATACAATATGTAAAAGTGTCATATATCAATACTTGCATAATACATTTAAGCCAAGGACATAAGTGAGCTTGCAAAGTTATGAGATTCTTGTTCACCTCACATCCTTTTAATATTTCAGTCTTCATTTGCCGTACCATTTTGAGTCTAGATCGAAGTTTTCCTTAAATTGTGTAAGTGGGGGTGTCGACCATAATTATGTTAGTAAAATGGTTTGAATAAATCTTGAATTGTTCAACAAATTAGAGACTAGCTGACCTTTGTTGGTTGCTTATATCAATTTTCATTGAAATAATGTTGAAATCTCTACAAGTTGATGGATAAATCTAACATCATTTAAGGTATGCTCTCTTTTCATCGATGGCATTTGGTTTCGCTGCAATCTACAACAACTCCATCAGAATCAGGAATTTTTTTCCTAATTTTTATAAAGTGCCAAAGTGGCCGTATAAAATGTTATAGTGGTGCTCCAAATTTCAACATTCATCAACATATTGGATAGAAAATATCACATTAGCACATATCACATGTCCATAACTCTATTTTCATCCACAACTTAGTGATTCCATCCAATTTTTTTTTTTTTAATTCAAAGTTTTTTGGCAAAACACTTCATGGATACTTGCCACTTTTTTTAGCCTAATATAAATTTTTCTAGTGCAATTTGGCACCAAAAGCCCCCTCCACACATACAAAAAAAGCCATGATCATAATTAACTGGGAAACACGAGGTTCTCAGCGGTTTACTTTACTAAAATCTACCTTGGTAAGTTCTTGCTCACCCTTTGTAACGTCTAAAGTTACTAGCTCTTAAAGCAACTATTTAGGCTTATCCAACTCATCATTAACAGTCATAGATATTTAAAGGAGTACGTCACCCATTCTTAGATAGGGGGCGCATTTAGAACATGGTCGCTTTTAGAACATACTACCTTACATGATGACCTCACGATTAGAAACTTTAGACTAACATGAGAAACTTTCTCACTTTGGGGTGGATTTACACTGTAGTCCAAGACAAAAAGGTCATGGGTCATTAGATATTTTGGGGGGTATTTAGAAGACTATGAATTCCCAGACTGTGGAAATGCATTGGAAACTCTAGGAACTGTGCCATGTAGGCAGTTTGACGTGGCAGAAAGACTGCCACGTCAGATAATACTAATTAATCAAAAAAAAAAATTATAAATATTTTTTTTTTTAAATTTGAATTTTTTTTAAAATCAATTTTTAGTTTTTTTATACTTTTTGAGATTTTTGAGTTTTTTCTTTTTTTGAAATTCAAAATTGCAGACCAATAGTCACTGGTTCCCTGTGTAAAGAATAGTTTCGAGGAACAGCCCCAAACAGTCCCCTACGGGACTGAAAAAACATCTATTGGCAAAATCCCCTTATTTTGGACTCAATAAATTCTTAATCAAATCCAAGTAGACCATTAAAAAATTTGCTGAAAATTAGACTTGGACCCAAGTGTAATTGACTTTTTTTAAAGTTAGGGGAGATTTTCTTGAAATTTATTCTAAATTAAACAAAAAAAAGCAGTATTTTAATAAGTTTAATAAAAAAAATTTGAATTGTAACCATACAAATTCAAACTAGACATGTTAGAGATCACATAGTAAAAAAAAACACAACAATATGACTTATGAATTGAAAGATTATAATATTTGATGATGAGGGAGAAAGTGATTTGAAGTCTTTCAAACCTCTTTCTGCAAGTCAAATCTATAAAATTGGTCATCAAGAAAATACAAGGTTAAAGGACATAACATGGATAACGCTAATCAATTTACAGCTTCACTTTACAATTTTTTTAAAGGGTGATTGCAAAAAAACTTCATGTTTTTGGCCATAGCACTAACAATACTAAGTCGTACTACTAGAAGTATGTGTCAGCATCGCACCTATAGATTTAAACAATCAATTCTATACCATGGAGCACTATAAACTATTGCGGAGTACTACAAAAGCCACTAGGAGCATAAACTAATAGAAAAAGGATCTATGGATCTTTTCATTTTTTGGTAATAATTTTTTTTAAAGCCATAAAAAAGCCATTTTGCTAGAGAAGATTGCACTTGCATTGCACCAAAGAATTCATGTAGGAAACTTTTTCCCTCTTCGTAGTCTTTAGACAAAGGAACTTTGACCCCATGTGCACAACAAACATGTTGTTGTTTTCATAAAAGCTCATCGTTAGTCCTTGTAACATTAGTAGAACTCCAACATGTCCAACTTGTGGCTTCAAATTCAAATTTTTGGGTCAAAAATAGGACTAAACCTCCAAAATGGCCAAGATAGACATCCAATTGTGGTCAGGTTAAAAATGTTAAATAAATTTGAAGAAATTTGAAGAAATTGTTTAATATTTTTAATTGCCTCATGTACCTTCATTCCAAATTTCACGCCAATTGAGCAAATGATGCAAAAGTTATGAGCAAAAATCCACATGTCTGAAGGTAAGGGGACAAAACCCAGGACAAGTGTTTCTTGCAATCACCCTAAATAAATTTCTAATGTGATTTTTTCTCCAAGATTTAGTGTATTTAAGACTTATTTCCAAGCCTTAAATCTAGAAAATTGAGATTTGAAAAGGTCACTCTTGCACAAAATCTTTAATAGAAAAATCATAATCATTCATTTTCAAAATTGGATTTTTGATGCTAAAACCAGATATAAAAATGAGTTTTTCAAAAATATAAACCGAGATATAAACCACTAAATATAATAGCCTAATCAATTTTTTTAAACTTTGAAGTATTATTGACACCAAACTTTGGTGCCTTGGGCATGTAGAGGTTAAAGTAACACCAATTGATAGGGTCACCTACTTTAATGTGAGATATTTTAAGTTTTGAAGAGTTCTTTGAGATTTGTAGGTTTTCCAGCAAGAAAATAGAATTTCATCCTCTTCAATTGGGCTTCAAGCTCTATAGAAAAGTTGTATGGAAGCATATCCTAGAATGAAGGTCAAATTTGACATAAATTAATTCATTTTTGTACAAAAAGTGCCTCCACATGACATCTAGTAACTGCTACTAGGTAAGAAAATGCCATATGGCATTTAGTGATTGGTGCAATGGAATGTGAATTTGTCAAAATCTAATGTGGAAAATTCCATCACAAGAGATTTGAGGCTTTAGGAGATTGTTTAAAGCATGCTTCCCATGTTGTAAACGAACCATTGCTGGTCAGAATAAAATATAATTAAAATATTGAATTTTTTAAAATATTTTAAATTTAATTAAATGTTATTATTTTATGTGGTTGTTTCTCGACCACGTCAGACTACTTATATGGATAAATATCCAAAGTTTCTACGATCCAGGAACTTGTAGTCTTCTAAAGGCCCAAAAATCTTCTAATGATTTTTTGCACCTCCATGCCAAATTTGACCTTCATGTACGGTACTACTATCTATAAATTAGAAATTTTGAATTCAAAAATTCATTTTTCCTTAGGGTAGGTATTGAAAGAGCTAATTTTAGGCTCAAAATTCTGGTAGGCCTATTTTAAAAGAAATGGTCAAACTTTACAAAGAAAATTCCAAAATCTAAAGCCTTTAATACATTCAGTCCTTTATAACACTTAAATTTCACAAATCTTTTGTATCTTAGAAATTTGCCAGGATGCATTGATTCTAATTTCACCTTAGGCAAAATTGTAAGAAAACGATTTTCAATTGTTTAACCCAGAAAGGACATTGCAAGCCTCATGTATGGAAGAAGCTTGTTCTTCAAAAGATTTCAACGTTATCAAGATTTATGAGAAAGTATTTGGGTTATACATTGTCCTAAATCATTCTATTCATCATTTAAAATATGGACCCCGGATACTAAGGGGTTAAATAAAACGTTTTATTCAAATAAGAATATTTTGAAAAACAACCAAATGAAGAGACCATTTCTGACATAAGGTACCACAAGATACCAAGTGAACATTCTCATTGTCCAATGTTTCAACCCTGGGAACACACAAACTTATTATTTACAATAGATGATCAAATTGGAAAAGTTTGAATTCATATTTTAAATCAAGATCAATGTATCCTGACAAATTTGAATGTATGTTGATGGGCATCACTTGCACGCCATTCTCAGATTGACAGGTTCTGGGCGGTGCAGTAGAACATTTCTTTAAAATTTCCCTAAAATTGTGGCATCTATTTTTAGAATTATCTTTGCCAATCTTACCCTACAACTACGGTAGTGTGAGTTACAAGATGAAGTTACATATAAGGTGGGTGACCCAAAAGCACCCCATGCCTTAAAGTGCCATGTACAACCTCTAGATATTTCTAAAATCAGTTATGTACCTACTTGGATGGAGCCCTTTTAGAAACAAACTTTGACCTATACTAACTTTTGCATATTGTATCCAAATGTTGTGATTTTTGGTGCATTGAAGCTTGCTTTCACGTGCCAACAAGATGGTATGAAACTCTATACAACCTAATAATAGCAAATAGGTGCAATACCAATTTGTGACGCTTTTAGGTCACCGACCTTAATTATAATTTTTTACAAGGGATATTTTACAAGCAATATTTTTATCCATTCATGGGCATCACCTTCACGCCATTCTTTGGCGGGCAGGCGGGCAGGTTCTGGGCAGTGCAGTAGAACATTTCCATCTGCCCAGCCCAGCCCAGCAGAACCTCGAAACAGGAGGCGAAGGAAATTTCCATCAATCTCAACGGAATTCAGTTGCCGATCAATGTCAGAATCATTCAATTGAAAGTTTTTAAACAAGCATTCCATTTTTGAAAGGTGGAAATTTTTGCACTGGAGCTCTTCGAATTTGCACAACATTCTATTTCCATGATACGAGCTGGGATCTGTTGTTTTTTCGCTAATTTCACAAGCTCATTTGGGTAGGGACACTACTGTAGAGTGTCCGATTTGCTGTTTCCTGTACTGTACTKTACATTCAATCCTCTGTAATCCCAATTTTTGCAATGTGACATACTTCGAAAGTTTCCCAAATGTGAAGAATGTTGTAGAATGTCATCTTAGAGAATCGACACAGTAAGTTGAGAGAKTGAAGAGTATTTCATTTGATCCCAACTGATGTGCATTCATTCTGTTCAGATGGACGCATGCAGAGCAATGTTGCTGCCAATTGTGATGTAAGCTTAAGCCTCAAATCGAGCTCTCCGCCAAGGTTTCTTCCAATGCGCACGTTCATTACACTCCTCTTTGTTGAGTAGTTTTAGCTTTTCTGATATGAAGAGCGCAATACTGTCTGGCAAAGACAGTCTCAAGCTTTGGAACCCTATTCAGTCCTTTCACCGTCTCCCAGCGACCATCTTTCCCTTACTCCGAAGCAATTGGGGAAACARTCCCCCTCGTGTTTTAGGTTTACGCAGCTTCACAACGTCGGGTTGGGTGGGTCTTTCAGAATGTAGGGTTACATTCCCGTGGCATTGCAACACTTCATGGAGCTTCTTCTGGAACGCTGGACATCTTCATAAGGCTGAAAAATCTCCTGAAGCTTTTCGCAGGTGAGTAGTTTTATTCTTGTGACCTAATTTTGGATTAGGGTTGCCATCTTTAGGTCATGCAAGGTGGAGGATAATCTCTCAAGCATTGTTAACAATATTTCGGTTTGTGCTTTCGTTGGAAGACCATTTCATAGAGCTTGCTGTGGTATATGAGCCGAATTTGCTTAGGATCGAATTTTTATCGCTATGTATGATGATTTCTTATGCAATTGTTCTCAGTGGAAGGTTGTTGGTCACTATTGGAGGGGCATTTCCCTATTTCATTCAATAATCATTGCTACAGACATCGAGACAAGCCATACTTACATCCAGCTTGATAAGTGAAGGCCAATTTAGTGTTGATTGGAAGTGATGAGTTGTTGGTAACAGAGTTCAGTCAATAGGAGACGAGGCCGGGTTCCTTATGGGTTTTAGTCCTCTATTTTAGGGCATCTAAGTCTTATGTTTCTAAGGAAGTGCTTGTTTTGTGCAGGCAGTTGGGGTGCTMTCGTTTTGGGATCCCAAATCTGGAWTCTGCCAACATGAGTGGMAGGCAACTCAGAGTTCGAAAGGAGAAGGAAACAATAGAGATGACTCTCCAATTGCATACAGTGCAAAATGGAATCAGAAGCACTTCAGAGGTAGAATTTCTTGATTGCMTCAACTTCTACTTGCTCTGAAAGAAAACTGTAATACACTCGGACTTCTTTAATGTCACAGAAATCCGCACATAATGATCTATGGGATTCTGTATCACTTTGACAATCATTAATGCTGCATGTAGAAGTCATATTAAAGAAGTACTTGGGGTTGCAAGATGTATCTGGGGTTGCAAGATCTTCTTTTCACACTTGTCCAACTCCTTACTATCAAATTTGTAGAATGCAACTTCTTGTGACAGTACAAACTAAATGTGATAGTCTACAGAGTCAGTTTTGAGCTGGCTGCGTCCGTTCCCTAGGTTTGGTGATGTGAGAATAGGGGATGTGATATTAAAGAAGTACATATTAGAGAGGCTTGGATAATCACATTAGGTGTGTCAGAGCTGGTCCTGCTGAAGAAGGTGATGTAGAATCGTGGTCCATAGTTCTGACAGCGCTAGTAGTTTTGGGATAATAGCGTTGCGATGTGCCCAATGAGGTCGCAACCTTGCAATTGCGTTTCAGGAACCTCGAGCTTTTACACGCGTATTTTCATGTCTGTAGATGCTGTGGTAATTGTCGATGTTGTGATAACTGTCTTCGTAAAACCTTGAGTTCGAAATTCTGAGAAAGTTCATGGAATGATCAGAGGATGAAACATGCTGTGATTGCAGTCTTCCCCTGGAGAAGTGGAGAAACTAAATAAGGAAAATTTTGAGGTTGGTAGCTGGCAGTTTCAGTTGTTGGAACGTCACGAGGCCAATAACCTGAACTCTTACACGGTTGCTGAGCTTCGGCAGTTATTAAGGTTCGATGTATATACATTKATCTTTATTTTATTTCGCTTACCTGGTTTTCTTTGATGCTAGCGTGAAGCCTTTTGGAATGTAAGAATTCTACCTTGTCGTTTGAATCGGTAGTKGTTTCTCAGGACTTGAATCTTGCAGTTCGATATCAGGGTCTTGCCATGCGCTGATTATAATAATGGTGAACAGAATCTTTCTTGTATCTTTCTTTGTGAAAATTGCATTCAGCTCTTGTAAAGAGTTCTCTGTCTACTTGGTACTTATGTCACCGTGATTTGTGGTTAACAGGGAAATGAAGAAGCAACCAAAAGGCCAAAAGTCAGATTTACTGAAGACTGTGAAGAGTTGGCTCTATGACCACGGGTACCAAACTCCGTCAGGTACGTTATCTTGGTTTTGATTCAAAAGTGATACCCAAACTCTCAATAGAGATTTCGGGCCAAGTGTAGTATAGTGGCTTTCAGGGCTTTTTTTTTTTCATTTTTTACGAAGTGCCACAATGGCGATACTAAATGTTGTAGTGGTACTCCAAATTACAACATTTATCCACTATGGTTTTCATCCACAATCTGGCGATTCCATCTAATTTTTTTTTGAAATTCAAAGTTGTTTGGCGATTTCATCCAAGTTTTGACATTTTTTTGGGCATTTTTTAGCCAAATTATTTTTTGTGGTGCAATCTGGCACCAAAAAGACAAAAAAAAAGCCCTGTAGTGGACCCCTGCCGTGTAGATTCCGCGTTCTATAGGGTATTGAAGGCGAAATAATTCTTATCTAAAGTATAGAGGACCGTATTGTATTTATAATCCAAAAGTTCATGAGATCAACCTTAAGTACACCCCTTTTTTTGTAAATTTTTCATTAGACCCTAAAAGGGACAGTCTGCATGGTCTAGTAGCTGTTACGTCTGCATCACAAGCTGTACTCGCCAATGCCGTAGGCTTTATGATTCTGCTGGTCTTGAAAGAGCACCGTGAAGTCTGGTTTGAGGGTCTTAATTCACCGAGTCTGGAGGGAAGAAACTCAATAATGTCCTGGGTTTTGTCCTCTATAGTAAAACTACACTAATGATGTTAAATAGTGTTAACTACACTAGTTGATTTAAAACAGTCATAAGTTTTTACTCTTACTGAATATTTTTACCAACTATAGGTACAAAGTTTTCCCAACTATAGAACTATTAGGATCCATGCACTCCGTAAAAGTATTCGTGAAGAGTAAAAACTTATAGCATTTCTAAAATAGTTAGTATGGGTACACTATATAACATCATTAGTGTAGTGAGATTTTTTAGGATTGTAGTTCAGATTTTTCGCTAATCATGCGGTTTAAGAGAGTTTTCTAGACTATGATTGACTTGTTCCATGACTTCTTGTAGCCCTTGAAGAAGAATCGGCGAAGGGACTGGAAGAAGAAAAGTCCTCAGACCCGGAAACACCCGAGAACGTTACCAGTGTATCGAAAACCAAAGTAGCTGTACCTCAACGAACTAAAACTCAGAGTGGCATCAAAAATGCAACTTCAGAATCCTCTCCCCGAGCGAACAGAAAGAGGCGGAAGAATGAAGACGTAGGTGACAATGTTGCTGAAGGATCGCAAGTAGAGAAACCTGAAAAGAAAGCAAAACCCTCCAAGAAGGGTGCCAAGGAATCTGTGCTAAAGGTAGAATCTGCTGTGGATAATAAGGAGCCATGGACTGTTTTGGTGCACAAAAAACCTGAACCGGAGTGGTTGCCATATAATCCCAAAACCATGCGGCCAGAGCTAGTCGCCCACGAGGAGAAAGTGATGAAGCTTTTGTCGTGGAATGTGAATGGTTTACGGGCACTCTTGAAGGAGAAAGGCATCCAAAATGAGCAAGGGTCTTTGATCGCTCGGTTGGCTGCGAGAGAGGACTTCGATGTGCTTTGTTTACAAGAGACAAAATTGCAGGTAAAGGTTGGCTTCTCTTTGTTGTTTTATTGGCTCTGGAAAAYTTGTTGCAATGATAGAAAGTTCTTCTGTCCAATGAAAATGACACATGTTAAATCAATGGCAGCATAGGGCCCCATAATACCAAAGATCGAATGATATAATTGGGAGATCTGGATATAGGAATAATGCCATTCTATGATAATTATGACGTGCAATGAATGAGGACTATGAGGAAAAAGACTCTTCTGTACATCTCTATTTTGGATTAGGGTCACTTGCAATTAGCCGCTTGGTATCAACGATTCGGACTGTCATTGGATGAGTTCGTTATTTGCTTCGTCTATTTTATGTTCTCAGTCATTTCTGAATCCATCATTTGATTGAATATCCAGAGGAGTGATCAAATATTATTCAGGCGAAAAYTTTTGACATATAACCAAGCCTGTGCTTCCGCTTGTGGTTAATAGGAGAAAGATGTTGAGGAGATCAGAAAGTCTCTTCTGGCAAGTCATGAGGAAAGTTTGTGGAGTTGCAGCATCAGCAAGCTTGGCTACTCGGGCACTGCCATCATTTCCCGGGTTAGCAACTTCAATAGCCTGTCTTTGTGTCCTATCAACAGTCTCCTCTTAAAATAACTCGATATTGGTCTATCCATGTATGACCAAATTTCACAAAGAGCAGCTACAATGCTTATTCAATGCTGTGGATGTCACTCTAAAAGAGCTTTCATGATGGTACCTGCAGACGAAGCCTTTGTCAGTGCATTACGGACTCGGAGTCCCAGATCACGATAAGGAGGGTCGCCTCATCACGTGCGAGTTTGACAGTTTTTATTTTGTTGTTAGTTACGTCCCCAATTCTGGAGCGAAGTTGGAAAGACTGGTATGCCTCTCTACATCAAATCTGTGACTCTCCAAGCTTAAGTTTTCGTCAAATCTTTTTGCTTTGAGAAACGTACTCAGTATGCAGTTTGCTTGTTTGTGCTGCAGGCATATCGTACAGAAGAATGGGACGTCGCTCTAAGCAGCTACTTGAAGGTAAGTTAGCAACACCTTGAAGCAACCGAGCATAGTTCCTATTATTAGAATGACTTCATGTTTTTCTAATGTCCTCTTAGCAGTTGATAGAAAACGCTGACGCGTGTATAATTTGGATACCATAAGAGCATGTTATGAATTTTCAAAGTCTGACTTTTAGGTGTACCCAAAACCAATCCTAGACTCTGCTGTTCAGATCGTATACATCCTCATAATGAATCTACATTGTATCCAGCTGTTTCAGTACTAAAGTATATTATGATTATGAAAAGCTCTGATGTCTGACGTCGTTTTTCACACCAGGAATTGGAGAAGAAGAAACCAGTGATACTCACGGGAGATTTGAACTGTGCCCATGAGAATATTGATATACACGACCCTGCTGTAAGGCTCAAAAATTGCTTTTTTATCTTGCTGCAAATGGTTGTACACAAACAATCAGACCAGAYCGTAACGTTATGCCATTGTGTAAAGTTATTATGCATCTGAAGCCAAGCTGTACCTGTATTTACTCGATTTTTTAAGGTTGATGAGTAGGCGACTGATTGAAAAGGCTGTTGCTGCTTCCAGGGAAACAAGAGAAGTGCAGGATTTACAGACGAGGAACGAGAATCGTTCCGAACAAATTTTCTCAGTAATGGCTTTGTTGACACTTTCCGGAAGCAGCATCCACATGCTGTTGCTTACACCTACTGGGGGTATCGYACTGCAGCTCGACCCAAAAATAGAGGTATGAGTTTTGCTTTCTCTTTGTCTTCTATAGAAAGAGGCTCCAAACAACGTTAAAAAGTRTGACAGGAATCATTAGTAGGTCAGATTACTACTACTGTATGTATGCATTTGTCAGATTACTTACTTCAACAAGTGTCTTGCTGGGGTGTCTGAATTCTATTTAAAACTATTCTGAAATTATRTACACAACCCAATTGCTCATCTAGATGAAGTACCAGCTAGTACCAAAAGTCCCACAAAATCATGCACTTTAAAATGAATCGAAAATCTGTCCGTAGTCTGTTCCCTCTCTTTTTGTCCATCAACAGGAGAGCCATGAGCCAACTCGATGCTTCTGATACTTTAGACTAAAGCTTGCGCACCTGTAGTCGTCACTAAATACAACTGCATAAATAATATAGCATAGTTGCTATTGTTGCTATTGTTATTGTTATTATTATTATTATTATTATTATTATTATTAGTTGTTATTGTTATTTTTATTTTTATTATTATTGCTATTGTTATTGTTATTGTTATTGTTATTGTTATTGTTATTATTGTTGCTATTGTTGTTATTGTTATTGTTATTATTGTTATTGTTGTTATTGTTGTTATTGTTATTGTTATTGTTGCTATTGTTATTGTTGCTGTATAGCATAGTTTCTATTGTCAAACATAAATAATTTTTACTGGATCTTATTGACTTCTCCACTTGGGTGTTTTTTGGTGTTGTGCAGGGTGGCGTCTCGATTACTTTCTTGTTTCAGAATCACTCTCTAAAGATGTGCATGACTCGTACACTATACCTGATGTAGGTGGTAGTGATCATTGTCCTATTGGACTCGTTATCAAAACGTAGCCAACATGGTAGAGATTCCTTGATATAATCAATTCAGGAAATACTTCCCTGCTACATAGGAGGCAGCATTAATTTGCGGAAGAACGCATGTTGGGTCTCCTATTGGCAACTTTTGTACTATCTCGCCACGTGGTTACACTCGAATCTCTTGAATCTTTACTTCATAGGGTCCCCAGTTTTTCACTAAAACACAGCCTGGGAATTGTGCTACAGTCATTAATGGTGTGGCAAGTGTACAGGATGGTCGAGGATGTCATTTTGAAGGTCTTAATGAAGAAGTTTGAGTGTAATTGTGCCCTTTTGGGTTCTGCAATGACGAAGTAACCCAATTTTGAGTAAGAATCAACGTCTACCAGTGTTTTTTTGCTTGGCTGTGTTGTTCACTAGGGGCCTCTTGCCATGTGAGTCGGGCAGGTGCCAATTTCGGAATTGTCCTGCTATGTGGACCCGTTGGGTGGGGGAGAGAGTGACTAAAAATGGCACACGTAGTGGATTCCCTTCAAGTTGACCAATCTCCACCACTCTCCACCAATGGGCTTGTTCACCGATATTGGTGAAGCTTGCAACCCAACTTCTCCACTCACCGAGGCCGGCAAGACAATCGGTGGTCACTTGTCTTTTAGTGCTTTTTTCCACCGGACCAATGTACATGGTTAAGATAGGCTATTTGTTTTGTTACATTGAGATCTTCCAAACTGAACGTTCCCTGGTCACGTATTGGCTACCATCACATCATTTTGATTCAAAATTAGAAAGTAATTGAATTTCAAAGTTATTTTTGAATTAAAAAATTAGAAAATTACTTCCACTTTTATATTAGCTGCGGCAACGGCACAGGGCACACTAGTCCATACTATAATACGGTGGGGAACCCAATTTTGTTCGAACTATGACAACACAGAGAAAATTGAAAGCTGGCCAATCACCCACCTAGAAACAGCCAACCCAGTTATTCAAATAACTAACCACTAATGTAACTGTACCCACCCCGATAATTCGAGAAGGTCAATAGTTCCTTCCTTCACCTCAAGGTGTGCTCGATTGTTCCGTCTCCTGTTGTCAACAGGTGTTGCAAAATATTGTAAGATAATCGTTCGGACAAAAAGATATTGTTGGCTCAATAGCTCACCTCCTCTCTCCTAGCGGGCAATTACCAAATTTTACAAGTGGAAGGATGACCATTTCAATTGATCATAGTGTCCAAATTACAATGCCAATAAGATCAAGCTCTTGTCAATGAATGGCAGTGGAGAAGTTAACGGTTTGGAACTTTGGATGATGAAAAATGGAACTTTCGGGGTGAGTGAGTACTGTAGTCCAGGTCTTTAGAGCACCCCCACCAGTGAGTTCCTCACTAAAAATTTAGGGAGAGGACCTCAAATACAGATAGGGATACGGAACCTTCACCGCACCAAGCTTTTTCAAGTTCTGTGTCCCTAAATTTTACAGAACTCTCCAAGAGTTGCGCCCCAGTTCTATATCGCGAGCCTCGTTTACATGATTCGCCAAGTCTCATTTGTATATGAAGTCTCGAAAGAAAGTAGGAAAAGGGATACAGAAGACCTGGTGGGGATGCTCTTAGTTCAATGGACAAATGCCAATAGGGCCTTGCATGGGAGGGCCGGGGTGGACTGGCCCCCTTGCTCGTCCACTCCAAGTAATTACAGGGTTGCAAGTAAAATAAAAAGCTCCCTATTTGGAGGCCTCTAATTCTAAATATGAATTCAGAACTTGCAAATTTTATCATGCGTGGAAAATAAAAAAATTTCAGGGTTTTACCAAGTGGCCAAGTGAGGTGTCAATTCACCCCGACCCTTGAGAGGAAGCTTCTGTAGTAYARAGGTGGCCGTGTGTCATAATTCTAAGGTAGAGGTACCCATACCCGATCAAATAAGCAATTCTAGACATGATATAGGGTAGTGCTAGGCAAAACAAGTATTTTCAAAGGTGAATTGACATAAATAAAGGGGATTGCAGTAATTTGATAATTTTATCTCTTAAATTGAAATTACTATGAATTTTCAAAGGCAAAACTTGGGCTTGACCCATGACCAACATCTAGAGTCATCCAATTCCGTTTATTCAAGAACTACTTTCCCACTCATTGCTTTCTTGCTCTCTTATGTGTCATAAACTTATTGGTTCAAACCTTGAAAATTTCAAAAATACGCATTCCAAAGACAAAATGGAATTCAGTTCCACCCTTGGTCGGAAATACGCCCCCCTATTGATTGGTGATGGGGCACCGGTCAGTAATGGGTACTTTTGCGGTTCTGCCTTATTCTTTTGTCCTTTTAGATTGTCACGAGGTGAAAACACCCAAAAAACGTCAAAGTAAACAAATCAGCAAAATTGGAAGCATCTTTTCAAGAGAAAAAAAAAAAGGAAAATCATTTTTATGGCAATAGAAATTGAAAATCATGAATTTTTTAAAAAAAATAGAATTTTTGGATAAGATAGATAATTACTATGAATTTTCAAAGTTGAAGCTTCCTAGACCTTTGAAACCGTTGGTCATAAAACTAAGATCTAGAAAATAAATAGTCAACTAATCAAAATCAAGTAGGGAAAAAAGGAATGGTTTAATGACACTTTTGAAGACACTTTCAATGAAATTCTACTTGTCCACAATGAATACAAGCTCAGTTTTGAGTATTTTTCAAATTACACATTTCTCATACACAAGTAGCTCCAATCTTTTTTGGTTCATTTTAAGTTGTTTTGTCCTACTTATTATTCCTACTAGGCATGTTTGAGGGGGGYAATATAMTAGTCACCGTGGCAAGTTTCAAYTTCAATTATTAGRTACGGCCTATCAATCTCAAAAAAAAAACCTTAGTAATTTCGTGAAAAATTGTTTTATCGTGAATCCAATAGTCACTTAGGGGTCAATCTCTAAAGGACTATTCTCCCCTGAAARGACAAATGAAAGTTTTGGAGATATCTACAATCTTATTATCTTGATTTTTGGCATTATCTTTTGAGATTTTTTGGTATGATAAGTGTAGAAATTAGTTTAACCTCTAAAGGTCCAAACAACATTTTTGGCAACAAAGCGATTTTGGGCCGCTCACTTCAAATGGAATTTTATTTTCTTTGAAAATTTCACTCAATATATGTCCAAGGAATATTTGTAGGGCTCAACAATTTTCATAACTTTTGAGTGCATGGTCAAAAATTTATTGCATGATATGTAATTTTCAACATTTGTCGGGCAACTTGGGTAGTTTAGAAAACTTCTTGAAAAAATCACTTTTTTTAGGAAAAAAATTTGAATTTGGTTCCCTATATTTATACATAAGTGGAAAGCTTTGAATCATTCCATTTTCATTAATGAGATGAAAGTTATGAGGAGTTTTAGTTTGCGGATAGGTGCAAAGTCTTTGAAAACCAAACCTACCCACAAACTTAAACAATTAATTAATTAATATTATCTAATGTGGGGAGTTTTCACAGCCCAAGAACTCAAGATAACTTATGGACTTTTAATGCCTTCAAATCCCATGCAATGTATAAAAAAGCAATTTCAAATTTTTGTTTTTAAAAAAATTKATTTCATAAGATTTTTTTTGAGCTGCCCAAGTTGCCCGTTGAACAAYGAAAGTTACATACCATACAATTACTTTTTAATCATGTAGTCAAAAGTAATGAAAATTGTTGAGCATTGAAGAAAAAATTCATCCACATATTGTGTGAAAATTTCAAAGAAAAAAAATTCCATTTGTAGTGAGCTGCCAAAATTCACTAAATTGCCCCCCMAAAATGCAATTTGAATATTTAGGGGTTAAATATATATGAAATTGACTCATACATAGGTATCCCAATGATAAATATCCACTCAATTTGAACAACTTGCTAGATTATCTAAAGGATGGAACCCCTATTTTGCAATACAATTCAAAAGTCACCTWATTTGAGTCTTTATCAAAAAGGATCATACACAAATCTCAATTTCAATTAATAAGCCACCCCACAAATTATTAAATAAATAAATAAAATAATTTGTCCAACCAACTTCCAAAACAAAGTGGACAAAATTTCTKTGATACGGATGGAAWATATGAAATATATACRAATTTTATAAGGGGCAYGTATGAGATACAATATACAAATGTGTTRTATAATACTCCCTCTGTCTCGAAATAAATCTAGGGTTTCCAAATATACTTGTCTCAAATTAAATTCGATATTGGCTCYCCACAACTTGATGGACACCAATTGAAGCTAGTTTKAAYACTCTAAAGCAAAAGAATCTACAGATGTCACACTCCAAAGACTATATAGCAATTCAATCCTTGCAAAGAGAATCAAAATGCAACCTCTAACCAATCAAAGGTGAAGATTTCAACCCAAAATTGTACAAAAACTAGTACTAACAAATCTCTTGTTAGAAATATCTTGGAATTGAATCACTAAACATTGTCGGAATTGAATACATAGGACAGTAATGAACATCACCAAACCAACGTTGCTCAAAGAATGATCAAAATTAATACCACTGGAGCAATTCCTAAAAGGTAAAAAAATTGTCACTTTTGCCGCTTGTTTGCAACATGCGTCACTTCACTTTTGACTTCCATTCTTTCATATCTAGTATGGTTTAATAGAAGCTACAATATCTCCACAATCCCTTGAAAATACAAACAATTTACACATTAATCTTGGCCGTTTCCAGGAAACCCCGGATTTATTTCGAGACAGAGGGAGTATTATTATAGTACGCCCGCAATTTCAAATGCAGGATACAGGATATATTTGTATATTGTTAATTCCAATTGATTGCAATCTAGCTTGTTTAGAAAAAACATGCATACGGGGTGGTAATGAAAAATTATTAATATTGATGCATTCACTTATTAAGTGAGGGGGGAGGGGGGAGCGAAGTAAAGTAACTATCCTATCTCCTCAAAATAGACACCACCACATAGTGTAAGGTGAAAACACCCAATATCGTAAAATAAGCACTTCAACATAGTTGAGAGCACCTTTTCTAAACTACAACATTTTTGTCGTACTAGCAATTGAGAACCACAAATTTTTTTTAAAGATTAGAATTTTTGAATAAGACATGTACTTTCTACGAGTTTTTAAACTGAAGTTTCGTGGTGTGTGGACCTACAACTTGAAAGATATTGAATTTTGAAGTGTTTTTATGAATTATTTTGAATTAAAAAAATTAGAAAATTACTTTTATTTCTGTGGGGGCTACACTAAGTTACTGTAGTCCCGACGAGGTTTGCACTTTTAGTAAGTAATAACTGACCACAAACTGAAAGGGCGCTTTCTGGCTGGCTGGCTTTCCCATGCTGACTGCGCCACCTGGCGCCGTGCTAATATTTCCATGAAGCTAATTAGTTTTTCTATTTTCAAAAAAAATTTCAAAAATTAGGACAAAAAATGAGACCCAAAATCCCYGTTGTCCTTAGAAGGGACAAATGATCCTTTAGGATTTAACCAACGAGCCCCTTGACACCCCGAATTTGGCTCCCTCCAATAAGACTGTTGACCACTATAATCTTGTAAGCCATATGGTGAATACTTCCACTACAACTGTGAAGCTATCCTTCTAAACCTTATTTTCTAATCGACCGGATCAATTTGAGTGACAATTTGTGGTTTGACTTTGGGATTCACACTGACGAAGATGTTTAGTGTCCAATGGATGGCATAGAAGATCCTTCTAAGACAAAAATGCAACTATTCATCCTCAAAATTTTATTGTGAAAAGAGAAGGTCTTCTACAATATTTTGGCTTCCAAATAATGAATGTTTTTGCAATTTTTCAAGCCAATGATTCACCTTGTAACCAAAGGGATGACTTCTAGGGGTCACCAATCTATTCTTTGAGGGCCTAATAAGTTTCGTTTAACTTAAGGTAGGAATACCAATAATAGTTATCCCCCTCTAATTGAAGAGTAGGCTTGTCTTGAAATCAACAATAGACAACTCTGAAAAAGATTAGGAAAAGATTAGATTTTCTCACATTTCATTGGCTCACTTTTCATTAGGAACAAGTTCCAAAGGTAGCTAGTTTAGGTGAACCTATTAAACAAGAATGGGGGCCAAATAAAGAATCCACATTCATATTGCTTAAAATACTCATTATGGAGGGGTTTTCTTTGCAAGATTCTTCCTCATCCTTGTTTTTGCACATATTGATTTCAATTTCTCAAAAAATCCCCTATATCTTACAAGTTGATTTTAATCATTTATGGTATGTCTACCTTAGTTGCGGTTCAAATCAATCATTGCTCCTTTTTGTTCAAGGTAAGCACCTCTCAAATTGCCCCTATCTAAAACCGCCATCTTCCAATTATGTGTTAGATAACCGACGAGCTGTTGTAGTGACGAGCAGGAGTTGCAACTTGTGATGATGATGGTGACGGCTAGCCAATAGGAATAGAGCCATCTTAGCGTTGAAAAGTCAACACGTGGTTATGTACCTATGTGGAAGAAACACATTTAGAACCAAACTTTGACCCTCATAACTTTTGCATATCGTATCCAAATGTCACATTCTTTGGTGCATTGGAACCTCCTTTCACTTGCCAACACGACAAGTGTGAAAGTCAGACCATACTAATATTAATAATAATTGGGCACAGTTCCCATTTGTGGCGGTTTTGGGTGTACCCACCTCAGTTCCARGTGAAAAGAGGCCTCATGAGTGCCGTTTCTTCAGTTTCCGCCAACACTAACTTACCTTTTATTCAGTGTGTGCCACCGCACATTGATTGACACACACTTGTATCAGTCATAGTGGGCCACACTATTTGGACAAAWGTGGGAACATTCTCCGTCAAAGAGACACCAGGAAACCGGAGTGCGAGCAACCGGACGTTGCCTGGCGTCAAGACCTGGAATTTTGGTTTGGGTTTTCAACTGCTTTGGGTTTAGCGACACGTGGCGGACGGTGGCAGGGGGGGAAATCAAAGGTTGTAGTTTGGGACTTTGGGTGGCCAAGCAAGGAGGCCAGTCCACCTCGCTTGGCCACTCCAAGTCATTCCAGAGGCGCAAGTAATATAAAAAAACCCTATTATTTTGAGCTTGATTAATCTACCTTGTACACTTCTAGCTAATTTGGGGACTCTGATTGCAAATATGAATTAAGAATTTGCAAATTTTAACATGTGCGGGAATGGCGAGGGTGAACTATATAACCCCTCACTTGGTCCTTTGGAAAAACGTTGAGTTTAAAAAAATATTCATGCATGATTAAATTTGCAAATTTTGAATTCACATTTGCAATCAGAGGCCCCAAATTAGCTAGGAGGGGTGTACAAAGTAAATGAATAAAGCACAACATAGGGGGCTTTTAATTATTACTTGCACCCTTCAAATATATAAGGGGACTAGCTCACCCTGTCCCGTGGAATGGTCAATAGGAGTGGGGTTTTAATTATTTATTTTGGAATGGTGTCACCCTTGTTACTACAATTGGCCTCATTGCAAAGGCCAATTTGAGGAGGGAGGGACGAATCAAGAGAGAGTAATATGTGTTAAGGTGGGTACACCTAAAAGCGCAACAAATTGGGTTGTGGATAAATTGTAAGCTAATTAGTAAATATAGAATATAAGATAGCAAAGCAATGTGTAGAAGAGGAAGTATTGCACAATCAGTTTTCAGATTTTGACAAAAATGAGACCACAGTAGGGGGACAAAGTTTTGAAAGTAGAGTTCTTTAAACCGCTCATAGGCTGCATTGAAAGAGAATGATCACATTCAAAATCCTACCCCCCAATGCTCTTAGAAATAAATGACACAGAGGTTATTCATATTTATTAAATAAAAACAAGAATAAAAATTGCATGCTTGTAAGCCCATTATTTTATATCAGTCATGTGAATTAATATGAGGATTTAATAACATCTGTGACACGTGCTTGAAAGAACATGAAGATTGAGGATTTAATAACCACATGCATATTTTTTTATATCTGACAAGTCTTTATTGGGTTTAGTTATTAAATCCTTGCCTTCTCTGAGTTAAGAAGTTAGTCACATGCCTCAAAATGGCCAATATGCTTTAAAGAACTGCAAATATTTTAATCGAGTTCACGTTCTCCAGTCACACTATAAATCTCCCCGGAAGTTCCTGGCGTGATTATCCCACAAAAAAAATTGAAACTGTTTGATGTTATCGATCAGAAGACTAAGAAAAGTGGAGCACCTGTGAAATGAAGAGCACGGGTAGAACGAGCAGCAGGGAATCCCATCGATTCCAGCTCTGCAAGTGCTTCCTTATTCACTTCTGGCACAATCATCTCTGCAACGAGTTGCACACCAAACGTCAGGACAGTTACCAAATCCACCTCAACCTGGTTCGAAAATGTCAAAACACCCTCACGGGGACCTGGAAAATGTTACATGAACTCAAGGTCACAGAAGTGACACTAGGAACTGTGCGAAGAAATCATCGACTACCTGGAGCACTTCCAGCACTCCCCTCTGCACCAGAACCACTCGGACCCGCAGCCGGCTTGGTCTCCAACACGATAGGTTTCGCCGTCTCTGCTGTTTTGTCTGCGAACTCGGCATGACCCGTCCTCTTCGTATGCAAATCTTGTTCCTGCGTTTGGTGAAAATACGGAAAAACGAGCCACGATAAAGTCACCGGTTTCCTTGCTATTACTCTTATCGTCCCAAGCTTCACCACATTCAGGTACCGTAGCCAGAAATATTTTTAAAAGCTCTGTATCTCACACATCGTCCACTTACACCCGTGGACTCATGAAAGAACAAAGGCACAGCCTACATTCCAACTCCAGAAATGGCCATCGGGGTCCTCTGATTCTTAAGGGTTGTATGACCACGACGATACAAGAAACCCTCATATGCATTGCACGCTTGCTGGTGCTTCTGCTGAAAATTGTAAAGACTGGCAARCAAATTGGCAAATGGCKAATTCTAGCAGTAAGAAAATCACAACAAAGGCATTCAGTCCAACAATTGACAAATCAAACAACACGGCAAAATGAGATTTGAGAGGAGACCGTTTGAGTTCGGCATGGCTTGCCGCAGGTAGTGCACACCAAGTTGAGTACCTGAGCACAGAAGTCAGACAGACACATCCAGTGAATATAGAATATGGTGGCGCTATTTCCTGTTAAGCCTACTCACAACTGAACATAAGAAACTCCCATTAAACCAACTCAAAACTGATTTAAAAAAATCATTGAGACCTAATTTGGGCATCTAGGCCCTTAAGGAGTAGAACCTAAGCATGTCCGCAGCAACTCCAGTAGCGCATGTCAACAACGATTCTAAAACAAAATCAGTGAAGAAGCCCGCGATCCACGAAGCCTATGAATCACGTGGGAGCACAACGCAGTCGCTTCCGCAGTCGGTAATTAACATGATTTACGTTTACCGTACACTACTTATAGAAACATATAAAAATCCTCAACTGATAACTTGAMCAGATGCGGATTGAAACAAACTCTTGCCAGAGACGCAGATTTACCTAYAATCACGATTTGATAGGACAACACAAGAACTCATTCCAAAGAACTAAAAATCCAACTCATAAAAACAATAATTAAACTCGTGATCGGTCTCTCCAACACGATCTCAAACCCTATCTGACAAATCACCACTTCGATCGCGAGTAAACATTCAACACAAGTATCCTAAGGTTCCCAGAATGCCAGTCACACAACAAGAGAACAGAGTCCAAAGCTCATGCCTATGCACACAAATACATCACCTCAACTATCTCAAGCTTTGCAGCTTATCACTACAACAAGAACAGGACAGAGAGTCTCGAATTCACCAAGAAATAAAGAATTGCATCGACAATCTCCTCGATCGATTTCCAGACAGAAAACAAAAGGGCACCGTCCAAAAAGACCTCTCATCACAATCATACGCCATGGTAGAACAAGTTTTCCAATCCTAATTCTTCAATGCTCATTCCTTCTCAAAGAAAACCCCGCAGGCAATCAAAAAACATTAACGAACATGCAGAAGCGGCGCGGATGTTTCTAATCCGATGGCCGGCGATCTCTGTTTCGATGCGGAGGAGAATGGCAATGGGAGGTGCGCCTGAGGTTAAGTAGAGAACTAAGTTACCGCCTGCGTGGATTCTTGGAAATTGGTGTGCCCGGTGAGTTCGGCGTGCTCCTGCGCCTCCTCCACACTCCGCAACTGCACCTGGCAATCGCCGCACTCCAGCGACAGACCCGCCATAGCTCCACAAACGCCAACAAAACGCTCAAGCTTACTTCCTCCTTCAGCTTCGTCTTCCCCGCACACACCAAAGCCTCCTGGGCGTGACTTAAGTGTGTCACTAAACCCAGTTAACCACACTAATTAACTACAATCTAATGAAATAGACCCAATTTAACACAGTAGTTGAACCCAATCAAATCACGGTGCACTAACAATGAATGTTATTGTTAGCGAAACTAATTCATTCTAAAATGCTATAACATTCTACTTTTGATAAATATTTAAACCCTATTCGATTGCTACTGATATCTATCCTTTCAGTAAAAATGTTCATCGAAAATAAAATTATAGCATTTTCAAATGAAGGAGTGAGGTAACACTTCATTTTATTATTTGTATGGTTCCTAAATTCGTCATAGTGTTCAAATTTGTCCAATAGTAATTCTTTTGATTGTATTGTAGTGGGACAACAATCATTTCAACATATAAATGTCTACTATTTAGATCGTTAGCATTGTTGACCATGATAACATCCTAAAGATTTATTGGTAACCACAAAACAAGTCAAAAAGTTTTTTAGTTTTGTTATCATAGAGTCATGGTAGAGGGACCCATAATCGATCAAATAAGCAATTTTAGACATGATCTAGGGTAGAGTTAGGCAAAGCAAATATTTTCAGAGGTGCATTGACTTAAATGATGGAAATTGCAAAAAATTTGGTAATTTTATCTCTTGCAATGAAATTACTATGAATTTTGAAAGGCCGAAGTTGGGCTTGACCCATGATCAACATCTAGAGTCATCCAATTCCGATCATTCAATAACTACTTTCCCGCTCATTGCTTCCTACTTTCTTGCTCACTTATGTGTCATGAACTTATTGGTCCAAACCTTCAAAAAATAAAAAACATGCAATCCAAGAAAAAAATGGAAATCTAATCCAGCCTTGGTTGGAAATACAACACCCTATTGATTGGTAATGGGGCGCCGGTTAGTAATGGATCCCTCTACCATAATCTATATGTCATAATATGATTTATTGCATTTTAGTCTCCATTTTCATATTATTTTAAATTGTGTTTGAATTCTTATTCAACTTGTAATTCTTTTGAATGAGTAAAAATAATATTGAATGAAATTTAATTGCATTCACTTGTTTTCTTTTGAAATTTAGGGTGTAGTTTTTTCTCTTTCAACTCTTAGTTATGAATAATTGATCAATAAATAATAAATGGTCATCAAGAGAAAAAAATAGTCATTAGGAAATAGTGCAAAATATTGGGAGATCTATACAATCATTGAAAGATCTATGCATACATCTAGAGATCTCCACATGTTATAATCTAGAGATCTCCAAAATTCACTGAATATTCTAAAAATAGTTAAATGTGGTATTCTATCTTTCACATGAAAATTTTATAAATATTTTAGTGTACCCTCCATTTTTTTTTATACACATGAGGCAAACATATATGGATTGTCAAACTCTAGACACTAAATATGCAAATTTACTGTAGAAAAATTCATATTAAAATTTCATTGGATTGAATAAAACAACAAAATATGCTTCAAACTTTGAAGTCCACTTGTAATAATTCAACTACATTGGTTTTCCTAATAGTACTTGTGATACTAATTTACCAAATTATTCTATTTTAAATTATAAATTTCTAAATAATATCAATTTTCACAAATATAGGTGTCACTAATTGCGGGGCAGACAGCTGCGGTGGGACCACAGTATAATGCAGTGCCGCAGTCGCCAAGATCAGCGGGACAACAGTATAATGCTATGCCGCAGTCGCCAAGATTAGCGTCGAGCATTCCCCAGCCTCCTCAGTTTGGGTCTTTGAACCCGCCTCAATATGGAGCCCCTCCGTCGTCGCAGGGCTTTTACGGTGGYCCTGCTCCGCCGCCAATGCCAGGACAGTACGGTGACGGGCAAGGCGGGGCGTTCAGCCACCCTCCGCCCGCAGGGTCTTACGGTGGAAACTATCAGCAAGTGCAAGGCCTGGTGGAAGACTTCCAATCGCTTGCGTTGGTGCCTGTGCAGGGATCACCCGAGAGCACGGTGGACCCCGGGACCCTCCCGAGACCGCTGGAGCGTGTGGACGCTCCCGAGGATGTGAAGGCMGGTGGAAATTTGAACTGCCATTCTCGGTACCTGCGTCTGACGACGAACGCCATGCCGAACGCTCATTCTTTGGTTTCCCGTTGGCATTTGCCTCTGGGAGCTGTGACTCAGCCTCTTGCGGAGCCACCAATTGGGGTACGACAGTGGATTTGTTGATGATTTGAGCTTTGATGTTGTATTCWTCGACTTTGCTTGGCCAGCTTCGGTACCGTAGTCGTGGTACCGTTGTGTGACGGGTATGAGTTGTTTGGGGTAGGGCCTGGGATGCAGTTGATCGTGGTGCTGACTGATTGTTTGTTGCATTTGCTTGGTTCAGGAGGAGGTTCCAGTKGTGAACTTTGTGGGCACGATTGTGAGATGTCGCCGGTGTCGGACATATATCAATGCTTACGTGATGTTCACGGACGGCGGCCGTCGTTGGCGTTGCAACGTGTGTTCGCTACTGAATGAAGGTTAGTATGGAGCACTGAGGAAAGTTTCGWGGTTTCGGAGGGAGGTGGAGATGGATTTCCATGATGAGAATCTGTCGGTGGAGCGTTCTGTGTACCCATTGCCAAATACAGGTTGTTTTGGGAGTATGTATGTCGTGCTTGTGACCATGTGAGGTTTTCGGTTGCATTTTTACTGAAGGGAAGCGGTGATATGCACTGTGCAGTTCCGGCGGAGTATTTCAGTCCTTTAGACGAGAACGGACGGCGTCTAGACGCCGACGACCGACCTGAGCTTTCTTGTGGGAGTGTGGAGTTCGTGGCCCCGACGGAGTATATGGTCCGACCTCCGATGCCTCCCGTGTACTTCTTTCTGATCGACGTTTCCTTGTCAGCTGTGAAGTCTGGGATGGTGAAGGTAAGCCTTGCGCATGGGTTTTGGTTGTCTGGGTTTGTTTTTTGGGCGTTCGCGTTTTGCAACTGGTAGTGATTACGACGAGGTGTGGGGCACTGATGGACGGTGTTGTGAGTTCGCTTTATTGCGGTACTAGACTTGCGTTTGTATGAWCTTTGGTGTGCTTCTTGGATGCAGATTGCTGCAGATACTATCAAGGCCTCACTAGACAAGCTTCCGGGGTTTCCAAGGACACAAATCGGGTTTTTGACATTCGACAGCACTCTGCACTTCTATAATCTGAAGGTGTGCACTGCACGCTTTGCATTTACGCTGTAATTTTGGCGTATCATGTTTTGTTTGTCTGCGAACCTTGGAGACTGTTGTGACGCTCTCTCCGTCGTCACTAGTACCTTGCTTGAGAAGGAAGTTCATTTTTTCGCACAGCGAGTAGTACGGTTTTTATTGATCGAAGGTAGCACATAGAGATATGTTTGCTATGCTTAATTGATCTTACGTGGAGGCTTTGCTGTGATTTCTCTTTGTGGATTTGGGTGCTTGTATTGTGGGAACTTAGAAAGCTTGGTTTTCGATGATCCTTTGTGTTGTAGTGCGATCTGGTGATTTATGGCTGCATTGGTCGGAGCATGGGGATGGGCAGTCATGAACTATATTTGGTTCCGTTTTGGTGAATTGCCGATCKGCTTGTATGCTATGACTGAGTACAATCGGAGGACTGTTTCCGAGAACCTAAGCAATGGCCTGTGTCTGGATGTGGCAGTCTTTCTTGACGCAACCTCAAATGATGGTGGTTGCGGACCTGGAGGATCCTTTTCTACCACTTCCCGACGATTTGCTTGTGAACCTGTCGGAGTCGAGGACGGTTGTCGAAGCCCTGCTGGACAGCTTGCCTTCGATGTTCGATAACAATTTGAACATCGAGTCCGCTCTTGGGCCCGCACTGAAGGCGACTCTGTTGGTCATGGTGCGTACTAATAGTCATGAGAATGCTGGATGACCTAGACTCACTAATCTGTCTTCTTTTTCTGGTTCAGAGAAATTTATTTCATGTGGTTCTACGGTATGCCTGTAAGTGAGGCATTGTTAAAATCGGGTAATTGTTTATGTTTTATGTGAGTAATTGGTGATCTTTTTGCGGAGTGATTAGTTTCTGGAAGACCTTAGGAATATTTTGGACTCCWTTGATTTTGCAGAGTCAGCTGGGAGGGAAGTTGCTCGTTTTTCAGAGTACTCTGCCGTCTCTTGGTATCGGAAGACTGAAACTCCGAGGCGATGACCCTCGCATGTATGGAACCGAGAAAGAGTACCAACTTCGGGTTGCTGAAGAGCACTTCTACAAACATATGTCTGCTGATTTTTCGAAGTTTCAGATTGGTGTGAACATCTATGCCTTTAGCGAACGGTACACTGATGTTGCCTCTTTAGGTGAGTCCGTGTGACGCGCWTCTTAAAGTGGTGTTGCTTTGCGTTAAATCTTGAGGTTAGTTTGCATAGGATGTGGGTTTTTTTGTGTGGAGAGCACTATGAGGTCTTGGTTTCTTCGGATGTTTGTATGGGTAGCACGTCATGAAGAAGAAATKAATTAAGGTGCATGTATAAAGATTACGCGTGTCGAGAGTTTCTGGAGTTAGTGGGCACTGAAACAATCACCGGAGCTGGCTTTGTGACGAATTTGTGTGCATACAGGGACACTAGCRAGGTATACAGGAGGGCAGGTATGCTACTATCCAGCCTTCCAGGCTCAGTTGCATGGGGAGAAGTTCGGCTATGATCTGGGTCGAGATCTTACGAGAGAAACGGCATGGGAGGCTGTGATGAGAATACGGTGTGGGAAAGGTATGTGAGCTACGTGAAGGTTTGCGATGCCCCATGACTGATGACTTTGGTTAGGAGGACGTCTTTGGAACTTGGATGTCGTTGGATCATTCCGTGTGATTGTTGGCATGATTTTGCTGAGGATGCGATGGTGCGTCAGTGGCTTCTGGTTTAGTTTAGCATGGTTTACTTAGTTGTGCACCCTATTGTCTGAATTAGGGAGCTCACGGTAAGCCGTTTGGGTTGGGCTTTGACAGGAATCCGGTTTTCGACGTTTCATGGGCACTTYATGCTGCGAAGTTCGGACCTGATGGCCCTTCCTGCTGTGGATTGCGACAAGTCATTTGCGATGGAGCTGATGCTCGAAGACAGTTTATTATCGACGTATGCCGTCTTCTGCTTGGCCCTGCTGTATCCATCAACCTGTCGGAGATGTGTGGCATATAGTATGACATTGCAGCAGTTTAGTTATTTTGACGAATGGTTTGTTAAGGTGGGGGTGACGTGTTGTGTCGGATGCATTTCCGTGGTGGGGCTTGTTGTTGCATTGCATGGGATTCTTGCCAGGGTACACGGTGAGACGACTTCAGGCATGGCCTTGGAATTTTGAAGGCCGAGCATTTGGTGGATTTTTGGATTTTACCGACTCTCGCGCAGCAGGCGGGCGGGCGGTGGGGGCGTGTAGATTAGGGGTAGGAGATAATGTTGATTGGTTTCTTGTCTTGTTGGTTGCGTATCATGTTGTTCCCTTGACAGAACTGTGGCAGATACACATCGTCAACAGGTGAACGACGAATCAGGGTGCATACGATGGCAACTCCAGTGGTTAACGARCTTTCAGAACTGTACAGAGCGGCTGACGTAGGAGCTATTGCTAGTCTGATGAGCATGCTCGGTGAGTCTGTATGGTTTTGTAGGTATACTGTTGTTAGTTTTGTTAGTGGAAGATGAGGGTTGAGGAATCGAAATGGGTCTTCACATGCGGTGTAGGTCTGCTGAAGGTATCAGGTGAATTGTGTCTCAAGTGACCCATGAATTGTTCCGATACGCTGTGGCGACCATCGACAATTTTTTAAGTATTGTCGGGGCTTTTGGCGACGATTCTTCGCATGGAATGGATTAAGCTATTCCATGTTCGATTTGGTTGAGCTCTTGGTGAACGTGTACTTTACCTGAACGATCGTGGGTTTTCTGATTGGTGCAGCCATCGAGAAGACAATGCAATCAAAACTAGAAGATGCCCGTCAAGCCACTCAACAACGATTGGTTAAGAGCTTGCGTGAGTATCGGAACTTGTTTTCAATTCAGCACCGGACAAGCAACAGGTTGATATACCCCGAGAGTTTGAAGCTCCTTCCTCTTTACACGCTCGGCATCATCAACAACGTGGCACTTCGAGGTGGCTTTGGAGATTGCACGCCGGATGAGAGATCAGCGATGGGATTTGAAATGATGACGATGTCCATTCCGAGATTGCTGAAGTTGCTGTACCCGACACTGCTGCGACTGGACCAGTACCTTATGCAGGTGATTATGTGGACGTTTTGTGGGATTGGTGATTGGAGGGTTCCTTTGGTGGTGGGAGTGTTGGGGACACTGCTGCGACTGGACCAGTACCTTATGCAGGTGATTATGTGGACGTTTTGTGGGATTGGTGATTGGAGGGTTCCTTTGCATCTACCTTTCATTGATGTTTTGGGAAGAATTTGATGGGCTGTAGCTGGGCAAGTTCTTGATAGTGAAAGGTCAGTGTTGATAAGTTTGTGGAATGTTGTTCATGCGGGTGTATGGTGGGTGTGGTTTTGGTGATGTTCAGGGTCCGCAAGCGGGATTGCCGACTCGATCCAAAAGACATGATATGACATGGCCTGAGCTCGATGAATTGGGTGCACCAAAAATGGGAGGCCACTTCTTGGCCTAAGGGCCAATGTCAGATTTCAATTAAAAAAAAATTATTGCATAAATTATTATTATTTTGAACAAATCTCATTCATKGGATTGTGTGCAATTGGCCTCAAGGGGAATTGGCTTGACCTCTAGGTGTAAAGTAACCCTAAAATTTCAGCCCCTCTTTTTTCCCTATGTTTTTTTGAATTGGCCCAGCTTCATGGCCTCAAGGCCTTTACACATGGGAGAATTGACCCTTGTTATAATCTTATTTTAAAGCATAGTTGAGGCCGGCCTTTAGCCCAAAAAAGGCTGGAATTTTGTGCAATTGGCTTGGAGAGGAATTGGCCCGGCATCTAGGTGTAAAGCGTCCCTTAAGAACAAACTTAGTTATATATGRCTTGTCACCTACCGTCCACTTCAAAGGGAATGTTGCTTTTGGAACTTGCTTGTGCAAACATGCCCTCCTCTTATACTAAAGCAATTGTGGGCATACAAATTGACTTACAATAGCTTCTTGGAGAGGTGAAGGATAATTGAGTCCATGTCAAGAAAAACACTCCTAACAATTCCACAAAGTCCAAGGTGAAAGAACCTCTAGAGTAAAGGCTCTCAACACCTCATAAAGCATCAACAAACTCCACGTTGAAAGTAATATTAAAAGCATGAGTAGGATCAATTCTTTGTTGAATGCTACGCAAGAAATTTTGGATAGAAATTTTGGGTAGGTTCCCACAAAATCATTTTTGGTTGGATGTTTAAGAAATTTGGWTATTATGTGTAAACATATACTTCCTTGGTGAAAAACTAATTTCTTTCCAATTGAGTGCCCGGATCAAAAGAGTTATGCTTCGGGGTCAGTATTAAACTTTTGGGTCACCGTAGGCAGTTTAGAAATCTTTGGGGAATCTTTTATAGAAAAGTTCATCAACTTTTGAAGTTTGGCATGTATATAATTAATAAAATATGGCAACAAATTTTAGTCCTCAAATCACATTTTAAGAGGAGTCAAACTTTGTTAGCTATGTTGTGCCACCAACTATGCTGACTTGCCTTATTTTTTTGGTTTTTTGGTGTTTTGAATTTAATTTAAGGTAAAAGCACCCAAAACCATCAATATAAACACTTTAGCATAGTTGGAGACACCTTCTCCTAGGAATGGTATTTTTGTAGTATCAGCGAGTAAAAACCTTGAATATTCAAAATAAAAAATAATATTTTTAAATGTCGTATGTAATTTCTAAGAGTTGTTTAAGTGTAGGATTTCTACACTATTGAAACCATCCCATAGATAGGCCTAAATTTAAAATATGCAAAAATCAGTGGTTAGAAAATCAAACTTAAACCCTAAAGTCCCGTTGTCCCTACAGGGGACAAAATGGATTTTGGGCAGGTTCCTATGAGCTCAATTTTTGGCGTATTTTTTTGAAACTTTGTCATGACATAGATAAACGTATTAGCTTTTGTAAATTTATTCTTTATTTCAATTGATGCCCAGGAGCAAAAGTTATGCCACAATAACCTCAAAATAGAAGAGAGCGGGCAGCAAAAAAATATCCACAAAAAAATGAAAAAAAGAAATTTAATATTTTTTTCCTCATAGGTTATTTTTTTGTCTATTTTTTTATGTGAAGCTTTGATTCATTCCATTTGGATTAGTGATGTGAAAGTTATGGAGTTTCTCATTTTGGGGGCAATTAGAGCATCTTCATGAAAAAAACTTTTTCTTCCACTTTGAGTGCTAATATCTTTGAATCTATACGGTCAAACATCACAAAATTTTTACGACATAATCTGAGACAAATGTAGTACAAGATCCTACGGTCCGATTCTAAGAAAATTATTTTTTTTTGTTTCTTTCAGTGACTGTAACAATTTTGGCAATTTTAAGTGGTTTATGACAAAAAAAATGGCCTTGGGACTTTAGGGCTTAACTATGTTTCTTTCAAATGTATCAACCAGGGTTTTTATTTTGAGCGATTTTTTGCTAAAAAGCGAGGATTTTTTTTCCAAGGAATATTTTGGCAATATGTTCTTGCTTTCACAATAGTAGAAACCATAAAAAATTGCCGCATTTTGGGACCATATTGCTCTAGTTTGGATGAATGTTCATTGTTTTGGATGAAATAATAAAATTTCATCCATACATTGTAGGTTTCATCTATTTTATGAATGTAAATAGCTTCCTTACAACAGTGAAGATCACCTATGGCACTGCCTACAACAAATGAAAATGAAAACCTTGGTGTCAATGAATCAGATTTAATACAGGTACGACGTTGTGGACATTTAGTGTCCAATGAATGACAAGGCATTCTCTTTTGTAGGTCAGAAATACAACTATTCATCCTTGAATTAGTTTTGGAAAGTAGAGATCTTTTACAACCCTTTGACTTCAAATGAGTTTTTTTGGTATTTTTTTATACCAATTATTCCCATTGTTTCAAAAATGATGATTTCCAAAGGCTTCATCCTTCTAGGGTTAAACATTTGGAAGACAAAGTCTAGACACAATTAAGTTAACTTAACCCCTAAAGGCCCAGGGTGTTTTCAGGCTTAAAAACATCATCGCTTTTGAAGTGTTGTAGGGCTAAATGTTACTAAGGTATAGAAATCTCAACCATACAATCTTGTAGAGTACATGTTGTAGATGACATGAATTAAATTTGAAGTCATTTGGCCCTATAGATAGAAAGATTATAATGTTTTACTGTTGAAAAAGGATGCTGAAATTTTCCTAGAAGCACATTTGGAGAGGCACTCAATGGCGTTGGGTACAAGGACGCCATTGGGTGCCTCTCCCTTAGGTGAGTCCAGTGTACAGTACCCGACAACTCTCAATTGTCCACTTCTATTCTACGATTCCAAAAGATATTGCAAAATGTATTATATGATTAATATTTTTCAAATTGCACAATTATCATTAAATCCTTACGCAATTTCTATCAAGCATACCAAATTTGGATTTTAGCAAACCAAAACTCTATTTTAGGTGAATTGTTTCATTAATTTTAATGATTTTACACAAAAATTCATTGAAAAACATTGATGATGAATTTTTTCATCTGATTTCAGCAATATGTAAGAAAAATCCATACACACATCTTTCCTCTAATAAGCATCTCCAAAAGGTTTTAGAATTTCCTCACAACTGTTTTAAAAGTTGAGGTGACAATGTCCAAATTTTGAAAAATAGATATCTCTTCATTGTAATTAGATTTTGGCAAAGCAACTCTACCATCATGATTAAATGTACAAAACTAATAACAATGTGCAGTTCAAATAGCAAAATCTAATTACAATACAAAGATACAATATTGAAGTGAGAACTTTTCTTCTTGTAAGTTCATTGACTTGGTGTCGTTCCCTGCATTTCTAATTCATCAGTAGCTCTAGTGTTGTAAGGATAGACAGACGTTGTAGCTATCCTGCTGTAGAGTGGAGAAACATTTATGTAAGCTTCAGGGTGGATCGGAATTTGTATGATTGTCTCGGAGGTGACTGATCTTGATCGATCGACACAGTGCCAATCGTTCTTGCTCCGCTGTAAGCACAATCACGTGTTTTCCCAGTTTCGATTGAGCCCTTGTTGTTGCAATCCATTGCAGCGAACCTCCAGGTAAGGCTCGGCTATGGCGTCGATCCGCGGAGCTGAGCAGCTGATCGAGTAGCTTCCATTCATATTTATCAGTACTAGTGTTAACGTATCTTACAGTCGAGGAGCGACGATCTACCTTGAATTGTAGAGCAGAACATTCATAAGCTTCGATTCAGGTTGGAATACGTAGTATTGGCTCGGAGATCATGTCGTTGATCAATTGCAGTGCCCATCATTCTGGACGACGGCTTGCCATCTCCGTTTCAGCCATGGCTCTGACGCTCACGTCTTCGCGTAGACATTAGGAAGCACGATCAGGAACTTAACGAAGTAGAATTTAGTAAATGAAACCGCTTTGAACCTCGATCGTGCGTGTGTTCCCAGTTCATTCTGATTGATTTCTTGTTTTCTTGTTGTTGCAATCCATTGCAGCGAAACTGCAAGTAGGGCTCGGCTATGGCGTCCGCGGAGCTGAGTACCAAGCATCGATACGCCGCCGGGGGATTGTTTGCGTTGGCACTGAGTCAAGCGCAGTTGCAGCAACGATACTCCACACAAGGATTCGGTTACCCTCCYGTCATCGACCCTCCAGCTGAACAAGATGGAGGTTCATGGAGCCTCCCCAACAGTGGCCTACTTCGCCATTTGTTCAGGTACTCGTGTGAACCCTCCATAACTTCCATCGTCCGTGAAAAGCTTTTGCAAAAGCCCCCTTTTTGATGCAGCTGCCATTGACAGAGCAGGCTTTGAAATGTTTTTTTTTTTTATCTCAAGATGAGTTTGTAACGTTTCACTAATTCCAATCAGCGTTAATTGTGACAGATATTTGGACATTGATGAGAAGGAGTGGGTTGGTCTTGAATCCATGTCTGTTTCCAAGGATGCTAAACATCACATTTCATCGGTAATTCTCYCACCCAAATCACTGTTGGAATTGTGGACTTGATCTTAACTTTTGAGGCTTAGAAGTTTAAAGACTTCATATGTTATGTGAAGTTGTACTCTTGAATCAAAAAATGTTCAAGTGTGTGCTTATTGGTTCATCATAATGCATGCAATGGTGTGGAMTAAATGCAGTCTTGGATTCCTAAAGCATGGTTATGTACAATTCTGGACCTTAATTGTGGAAATTAGAACGTGTTAAGCCTCTCAAAATGGAGGTTCGAATTTGAGTTACGGAGTGCGCAACTATGGATTAGAATGCAGCTTCTCTTCTTGTTCAATGGCTGCCTTGTCTTCTGTAGGTTTAAGTCCTCATTAAGATTATGCTACAGCTCATTCCACTCGAAACTAGAATTTAGCGAACTAATGTGAAGCTCTCCTGGAAAGAACAAGGGTTTTTGGATGCGTGTGGTACCTACACTAGATAGTGAAATTAGGTTGCCCCTCACTAATTTTTCGACATTCCACACTATATAAATATCTATTGTTAGTGTACAAGAATGTACTACTTTTGAATGAATTGTTGGTGTAGTTGGAACTCATGAACCTCCATATGTACAAATGGAAGTGTTTGTAGAAATATTTATTGACTTTAATGACTTGAAGAGTAGCTTTTTTTGGAATAAGGCAACCTAATTGTTAAGGCAACCTAATTTCACTATTTGGTGCAAGTTAAAACCCAAGTGGACACTGATACCTCTTGCACGTGCAGCTCTTGAAGCTCTTGCTGGAAGAGGACGAAGAGTCGCAGAAACTGAAGGAAGACCAGGCATCACTGGCCAAAGCTGTGGATGCTGCGGTCGAGAGCGCCAAACAGGAGCAAGGTAGAATAATCTGTGGCAGTGAATTTCGTTAAGTAATCGAATTCCTAAGTTTCAAATCATGCTACAGAGCATGAGCTCTGTTTCTGCTCATTGCGTGAGCACTAGTAGTGCAATTACCGCAATTGCTGCATTTGTAACAAAAGAACATCAGGGTGAACAAAATTGGGATGTTGTCTCAACCTCTTGTTTGGTTGAAACAGCTTCCCRATGTGTTTTCTTCTAATCTTGTTCAATCAGGCATGACATTGAATATTGTGGCACCAAGATTTAGAATCAAACTGAGTTAGGGTCTTGGATTTGTCGCAACTAGGGTTTCACGATTCAAAGTTAGTGCCAACAAGGTATGTATCATCACCCAGAATCAAAGTTCCCCAGAGTTGCATCTGCAACACTACACAAATGGAACAAAGAGTCCTAGAGACCAAATGAACACACTCWAACCTCTTTACTCTTAGCACCTGGAATCCGAAAAAATTTCACAGTAACATAGTTTGAATGTGCAAGAAAGTACGCTACAGCCAGTGATAGTCCATCAAGTGCGAATGACAGTCTAGAATATCAATGTCATTTTTGAATTAGAGAGGTGTAAGTGAATGAAATTCCTATCAATTAATCAAGGTTTACGAGTGAGGGTGTAGGGTGCTCATTGAAATTTCTTCCAAGAAATCATGGTCACGAGTTACGAGTTTAGGGTTTAAGCGTGCTCATTGAACTGTGTCCCCAGAGTCGACGGTCCCCAACGACATTGCATCAAAGCCAAGCTCCCAGATGGAGCAACTGAGAAATGACAGTAGCTTGGGATTGAAGGACGCCCAAGCTGTTTCCCACTCCCGGAAAATGGCCCTTCTTTACACGCTCTTAGCAGCCTGCGTGTCTGACCCTGAAGGAGGCGACCCGGAGGAGCTTGCAAGGCTTGGTGCAGTGAGGTCGGGCTACGACGCTCGCCATCGCGTGTCGCTCCGTTTGCTGTCCCTTTGGCTGGACGTGGAGTGGGCTGCTGTGTCGGCTATGGAGCTCATGGTGGCGTTCATGGCGATGGCGGCGGAGAAGGAGCTGGAGAAGGAGGGACAGAAGGATGGGAAGAAGAAGAAGAAGAAGAGCAAGTGGAAGAAGTGGAAAAGGGGGGGGATCATTGGAGCTGCTGCTGTCACTGGAGGAGCATTGCTCTTCGTCACTGGAGGTATTGTTACTGAGCTCTGCACCCTAAACCCTAAACCCGAATTCCCTATAACCGTAACCCCTAAACTCCGGAAATTTGGGGCAATGTATTTCAAGTGATGCTTACCGACAGGGAGAACACAGGCAAGTGAATAAGGAATGTTTGCATTAGGAGAGGTGTTAGCAAAGTGAATTCAATTCAAACGTGTACCGTAAATTCGTTCCTGTGGCTCTCCTCTTTACAGCAGGTGAGCCATAAAATGTACTTGAAAGCCAAAAATCTACTACACCCAGTGTTGCGATTTCCTCGGCTCTCCATGTAGGGATTTTGGATTTTCAAAGTCCTGTTAGAATTGAAGGAAGCATGTTCCAGTCAATTTTGTTACAATGTTGTGATTCAGAGCACCAAAATTGTGATACTGGACTGGAATCAAACTCTAAGAACTTGCACTATAATAGATTTTCGTTTCAGATTGTTCGCCATGAAAAGTGCCAACCTCAGGAACTTCCACAGCTTAAATGAAATTGACGCTTGGACAGAAACACCCTCATCAAGAATGTAATGTCAATATTGAAGGAATATTTGCACTTGCTGTTAATGTTGTTGTTAACTAATTTTAATGGAATCTAAAAAAGCATTCGAAAGACGCTCTCAAACTCCACTCTTACCACCAAGCAAGAGCTTCATACCTTTGATTGATATTCTGAGTGCCTTGGGATGGAGCTCTTTTTTCTTCTGATTTTCTGCAACTAGGCTTTTTGCAGTTATTTGTAGATTCTCATGCACTTCCATTGAATGCAGATATGCGTTGCGTTGGGAGTCAGAGATTGTTTTTGCAGCAAGTACTGCCATACAGGACACGCTCAAGACAAGTTAAGTAACTTTGCACCCTTTTTTGCTAAATCAATTCTAAAGGTAGGATGAGCTTTGATTTCCGATGAGCGGGAAAGTAGTTCTTCTTGAATGATCAGAATTGGATGACTTTAGATGTTGATCATGGGTCAAGCCCAACTTTGGCCTTTCAAAATTCATAGTAATTTCATTGTAGGAGATAAAAAATAACAAAGTATTTGCAATTTCCATCACTTCAGTCACTGCACCTCTGAAAATAGTTGCTTTGCCTACCACTATATCATGACCATAATTACTTAATTTGATCGGTTACGGGTCCCTCTACCATACAACCTTGATTGCGTGCAAGTGAGAGGTCAGGTAATTTGTGGAAAATTGTAGCAAAGCTCAGGTGACGTTTGAATAATGTATGCAGAAGTTATACAAATTCACACATTAGTTAAGGGAAATTGTTGCACAAAAATCTTCCAAAATGTTATGTAGTTTGCAACAAGAGGCCAAATATGGGTGAGTTTCTTCGTCTTTGACGAGGGTCAATAATGTTATGTGAGTGGCATTTTGTGGCACCCTTGACACAAAAATGACTGCTGAATAGTTTGATTTAGTTTGGTTGCTTGTAGAGGCGACGCAACAGGCGATCAAGCAAGGAGCCATGTACACGGTCTTAGGTGGCCTTGTCACTGCTATGGCAAGCCCACTTCTGGCTCTTGGTGCAACAAACGTCATTGATGGCAAGTGGGGAATGGCCATAGACAGGTGACATTACTATACTAACAATCCTAGTTTGTATACTAACCTAACCATTACTAAAAAAAACTAGGATTGTTAGTAGTGGTAAGCAGTAAATCACTATCCACAACATACACTAAATGTTCACAACTCTACTACTAGTGGTTGTGAAGACAAGACCTTGAATTTGGTTTTATGAATACTAGCTATTTTTGAGGAGAGTCTATATTTTATGAAAAAATGGGGTGTCAAGGAAAATTATCGAGAGGGGGCACGATTTTGAGCATCTTTTTGGTTTGGGGCATCATTTTCTCTATTTCTTCTTGTCACTTGTCCTTGTTCCACCTTTTTATGGTGCAACTTGAGGCTTGGCCTATAGATAATTTGTTTAGTAGGATAATTAATGTGGTGCACGAGATGTCTTCTCTCTTGTATCCCTTCTTGTGTATTCTATTTCATCCTAGATTAGAAGAACAATGATGAATTTTTTGGGTTCTTGAAGATCAATGACTATCTAGTAGAGAAAAAGAACTTCTGGTCTTGAGACTTGCTGACATGAAGAGTTTATTGTTCTACTAATTACTATCACATGGAGTTTGTGTAGCAATTGTCAAAATAATCATCGGTTTGCATATGAGCAGGTCGGAGAAAGCTGGTAAGCTTCTAGCCACAATCTTGCTCGAGGGCCATCAAGGCAATCGGTAGGTGTTTCTCTCTCTTTTTCAACTTTGTTAATTTCCACATCTTTCAAAGGATTCCCACTACAAAAAAATAAGTGTTTTTTTCARTACTTTTGTGGACACTTTTAAAATGAGTGTAAGCAAATGTTGTTATGTTATTGCTTAAATGGTTTAATGTACTTACACTGAATGCTGTTGATTGTATGACGTTTGTACAGGCCTGTCACACTCTCAGGATTTGCTTTAGGTGCCAGAATAATATTTATATGCTTGGAAGAGTTGGCCAAACATGGAGATCAAGGTAAACTCCCATTAACACTCAAAAAGTACAGCTAGACCACTTTATTATCACCATCTCTAACGTTGCATCCTCCTTTTTCTCATCAAACTTTAGAAAAAGAAGCACCAATATTCTCATGCTTCTTATGTCTATGATAACTGTGATATAACTGCGATAGTAAGGTGTTCAAGAAGTATTAAAATTATTTAAGATTACCTTCTTGGTCCCTTCAATTTTTCATGCTCATTGGATGGATCAAGAATTTTCATACTGCCTTGACGTCACTTTTTCATGCAAACTTCGTGTGACTACATGCCTTTTGTTTAAGCACCTTCATTGTACTATCAAAGAAATGTGGTGGAGTAGTTACACTTGGGATTATATTAATTTTTTATTTTTGTTTACAAGATCTTGTGTACTTCCTAACCTTGAGATTTGCAGGAATTGGCATTGTTGAGCGGGTGATCCTTTTAGGAACTCCACAAACATTGGATAAAGCTAAATGGGAGTCAGTTCGCAAGGTTGTGATATTCTAATCATCCTTGTAAATGTTTCAGTTTTTAATTCCCATATCATTTTGAGTTTAGAACAAAGTTTTATTTAAATTGTGTCAATTGGGGGGTGTTGACCATATGTTACTAAAATGGTTGACTTCATATAAATCTTAAATTGTTCAACAAATTAGAGACCAACAAAACTTTGTTGGTCGTTTATGCCAATTTTCATTGAAATAATGTTGATATCTCTACAAGRTGAAGTATAAATCTAACATCATTTAAATTATGCTCTCTTTTTCTTCCAGGTGGTGGCAGGGCGGTTTGTAAATGGCTTTTCCAAAAACGATTGGGTCCTTGGGGTGGTCTATCGAGCAAAGTAAGGATTCATTTTTGAAAAGCTATGGTGTGTTTTAAAAAGAAAATAATTWTAGAATACACCATTCAAAGAGGGTATTCTCGTGGGAGTTGAGAAATTGAGGAGTCAAAGTGTCAATTGATATAATCGTGAAAGTTCTCACTAAATATAACAAATTTAAATCACCAAGAAGACAAGCATTYCTCCATGATAAGTAATTGGTACGCTTTGTTGCACATCTATACCTTAAGTTAGGTTGTTTGTTAGTTTGATTGTTACGTTGAGATCTCCCGGACCATGCGTCTTCCGGTCACGTTCTTGGTACCATCGGAAAGCGCTTGGCAAGGAGGGGTGTGCATGTGCTTCCTTTGTGGCATTCCGACTCAYAGTGGAAAAGTTATGGATTTTTGAGTTATTTGTAGTTCTAAGAAATTAAAAAAGTACTTTCACTTTTAATTTGGCTGTAGCAACAGCACAGGGCACACTAGTTAATATTACTGTCAATTTGGGGGCTTTGTTGTCTGTGTTCTTTTTCTTGTGAGAACTCCACAACATTGATCTTTAATTGATGACCTGTTGTGTTTATGGAATAATGCAGCTTCAGGACACACCGGCTTGCAGGACTGGATCCAGTGGACGTCCCAGGAATAGAGAATGTAAGTGCTTCATTTACTTGTGATTTGTTGAGTACGGTAATACCCCATTTTTGTTCCAAAAAATTTAATGAAATAACAACTTATAACAAACGGTTTCCATAGTTTCCATGACATGTCCTTATCAATGCCCTTCTATACTTTAATTCTAAATTGGGGAAAACCCTCACTGTGAATTAGTTTGACTGTTATTTCACTGAAGMAACAATGATGTAGCATGGCTATAAAGTCTCCATTTTTCAGAGACGCTTGAATGTATGTTGAGTGACACCTCATTTTGGTCAATTATAATGAACCATTTCCTAATTGAAAAGGAATTAGGGTTATTTATGGTTTGTCCATACGAGTCTATAATTTTATTAGAAACATGGAGAAAATCCTCCCTAGTTTGCGTAGGTACTTTTATTTATTATCAATTTATTGAATCARCAATAATGGAGAATGGTTAACCCTGGACTGCCGCCAGCGCCATTCAGCGGCGTTTGGATGACAGTCCAGGGTCCTTAGAAGAGTTTAGAAGTAGTTTTTTTATCCGATTTTTTTTTATTGACCTTTCATGTTGAGTTACAAAGACTATTCAATTGAATTTTTAGTTTAACTAGTGCTTGCTTTCATGTAGTTGAGAAGTAACTAAAAAAAACGGATGGCCAAATTTGCTATTTTAGTGTATTTTGAGAAGTTGCTTCTCATTGTTCTAAATCTGAAATTTCTCCAAATAAATGATATTTTTTGAGTTATATATATATATATATATATATATATATATATATATATATATAGATGATGATGATATTGGTTGCAACTTTATATCAGTGATCTTCTTTGTGTGGATGGTGAGAACATGCAAACACCCTATGCTTATAGAATACAGATAACTAACATGGAAAGTAAGTGAGTTGGAAATTGTCATGACCTTTGTCACAACCTTTGATGGATTAATGTATTTTCATGATGAAAGAATTCATGATGAAATGTGAACTAAGTAGTGGACAAGCAAAGATTGCCTAGAGATTCAACAATGGATTTATGCACAAGAGTTAGACATCTCCACTTGAATGACAACTCCACTTGTATTAGATAGTGCTCTAGAGTTAAGATAATGTGCTTATAAAGCGACCTTTTTAAGGGCTTGCCAGCCTTTTCGATAGTTTTCAGAGGCACCAAAGTATTTTCCGTTATTTTTCACTTGAAGACAAATTGATGCAAAGTTTAACACGAGTAGCTTCATAATTTTTGGAGTATTTTTGAATTACTTATGAATTTCTAAAGAAATTTGCTATAGAAACTTATTTCTAATTTGTAGCCCTTCCAAAACCCACACATGCACAATTTAAAAAAAGATATGGCTTTACTCAAAAATAATCATTGCAGCATGCAAAAAAAAATAGAGAAGGTTCGAAAATTTGACCCTTGCTAAAACTTAAATGGATGCTTGAGTCAATCATTATTTCAGACCTTTTAGTATTTGTAATCTGAAGGTAGTGGCCTAGTTGGGCAGTCAATTCCTAATTTTATAAAAATTTAATGAACATCTATCCACTTAGTTAGATATGGACCCACCTTGACTTTTAAACCATCTATTGGAGACATATGAACCAAATTTTATTATACTCTACCATAATCAATATTCCATTCCCTAACCATCACATATCCATTTTAGAGCCTCTTATAGGATAGTTTGAAGTAGATGGTCGGTTTAAGAGCACACTCCTATAAAATAAACTCTACCCCCATCACGAACAAAATGGGAGCAAACCTATTGTAGGCAAAATTGTAATGGTGGTGTATATTTGAGAACTTGGAGGTGAAGAGGGCGCTCTTCGGAGATTGATCTCTCTTTGGTTGGGCGGTTTGAACTCCTTCTAAAAGCATTCTTGTTAATAAGTAAATTTATGTGTTCTTAATTGGGTTCTATTGTAGGAGGTTTGTAACAAAATTAAGTGTCTCTTTTCAGTTTCTATTCTCCTTTTCAAGGTTTTTCCTAGGTTTTACAGGTGAGTCTCTCTATAGGACAAGCTTATAAGAATTGACTCATCTTTCACTTTTATGTCTTTGTTTTCTCTGTACTCATAAACTTGAAGGCTCACAAAATTGATGCCTTACTCATAAATATTATCTCCATAGGATAAGGTGGGTACACCTAAAATTGCTAGAAATTGGTATTGTGTCTATGGTAGAACCACTTATACTAACTAGGCCCCCATGGCCAATCTATAGATACGAGAAAATTTAATAGAGACTATGATTGATTTCCAACCATCAATTTTTGGTTTTCGACAATCTTCTAATTATCAGTGACATGACTCATGTGCATGGTTTTGAGAGTCAAAGTAGTCTTTGAATGAGAAATTATAGAAGTCTCTATGTATTGGGGATGGGTCTAGATTAACTTTTGACTTCCAAAATTCATAATAATTTCAATTCAAGGCAGAAAATTTGCAATCCCCATGATTTCTATCTTTCTTGAAGGTAGCAAAATTACATTACCTCATGCTGCTCCAAATCATGCACAAAATGCTTAAGTGGTTGGTAATGGGTGGTTTTATCATAGTTACTACTATTAGGCTAGTCAGACTTTTATATTGTCTTGTTGGCAAGTGAAAGGAGGTTTCAATACACCAAAGAATACAGTATGCAAAATTTATGAAGGATTAGGATTTGGATCTAAAAGTTTTTCTTCCACATAGGTACATAACTAGTTTTGGATATATACAGAGTCTGAAGATGAYGGTTTTARATCAAAGATGATTTTGGGGTRTCCTCTGTAYACCTSTGTGAGCATTCTTCTTTGATTGGAAGGAGGGCTTTTTT
>VACF01002075.1:0-24569 GCA_006891605.1 Pleurozium schreberi | reverse complement strand
AWYYKGSMMCMAAAARSCMAAAAAAAAACAGCCGTGATTGGAAGGATACTTTTAAAAACTCCATTGTAATCCAATCTTTGATGCACAGTTTGTCATGCTTGAAATTTTGGAATTCARTTGGAAAAGAATCCATTGCTGCAGAGTGCAGRGATTGTRACTATCCTGCATTGAGTTTGTTTTTTAATTTTTGCAATTTGTGGGTATTCAGTAACGACTTAGATTTAATAGGTTTGGGCCAATATAGGCAAGGCCCTCCAAATTTAAGCCAATGGAGTGACACCTCTTGAYTTAGGAATTGTCTGCATTTGAAATATCATGAACTAAGTTACTTTGTAATTCATTGGATAAAGTTCAGCTTGTTGACATACCATGTGTATACCGAATATGGAGCACAATAGAGTATTTTCACAAGATTAAATTGACACTTGTAGATTGTATTTCAACTATGTGACTTAAGGGCTTGTGCATCTCATTACATTAGATGTTTTTTCAGCCCCATAGGAGACTGTTTCGGGGTTGTTGCCTGCATAGGGAACCAACAATTGCTGGTCTGAAATTTTGAATTTCAAAAAAAAAAAAAAAATTCAAAAATCTTAGAAAGCATAAAGAAAATGAAAACTGATTTCAAAAAAATAATTTTTTTTCAATTTCAAAAAATAATAATATTTAGTAATTAATTTTAAAAATTAATTAATTACTATTATGTGATGTGGTGGTCTCTTGGTCACGTCAAACTGCCTACGTGGCAGAGTTCCCAAAGTTTCCAATGCGTTCTTACAATGCACTCTTCTAAATGCCCCGAAAAACATCAAATGCATTTCTCATTTGTGTATTGCCAACACAATYAGACCTAGTGTTGGAGTTGCTTGTGGATAATCATCCATATTTATTTAGGYAATTCCCAAATTTGACTTAGGATGGGGGCCTCTCTTTTGTGGGCCACAAAATTCTACACGTAGCTAGCTACGGTTGTAGCCTTTGATAGCAACCWATGGTAGTATATGGGGATACTAGAGCCCTAGAGAGTTTTTCTTATAGATAAGATAGGTAGGATTTGGCAGACAAGGAGTTTTCTTGCACATTCAATACATTRATTGTGGAAGCTTCAATAGAATAACTTTTTCTCTTGGTAATTGTGAATCTAATTCTCTCGTTGTGAATCTAACTCATTAATTTGTATTAGTCTTTGCATAGGTGTGTTCAAAGGCCTATAAAGATGTCTAGTTCAAATTGAAAGAAGGGAAAGAAAGGGATGAAGGAATGAGGGGGAGCCAACAAAGGAGGAAGTCAAAGGCCAAGGCCAAAGAGAATTTGGAGAAATTTGGTGTCACATCCAAACATCATGTCCAAAACTCCAAAACAAATCATCAACTCACCAATCAGCATCCCCTTCAGCTTCACAAAACTCCACAACTACAACATCGTGCCCACCACTAGCTTATAATCCATCATTTATTAACACCTTTACCGCTACACAAGGCGCCTCACCCAATGGGCACAATATGYAAGCAAGGACAACTTCGAAGCCGTGGCCAATCAAACCCCGCTTCATTCATTGAATCATCCTAAACCCTACCCACTTATACACATACAGCTCCACCTCCACAGCGCTCATGATATTCCAGATATCAGGATCCACGGACGCCGCTTCTAGAATAATAAAATATTACTTACTCTCACCAGACCCCAAACCGCACCTCCAAAACGAGCCCTGCTCTGGAAAACACCGACACAATCGCCGAGGCTGACTATTCCCATTCTCGCCATTCACATGCTACATACACGGGCTTCTTGGAGTCCGACATCGGGAAATACGCCCGACCCTACTCGGCTGCAACGATACCAAATCTCACCTACAACCACCACCTGTTACGACTTTTGCGAAACCAGCCGATATATCTGGACCACAAAGTCTGCATACCCACTCGAACTGGCGGTTCGATCCTCAACTAGATTSGAAAGCACCAGACTTCCTTCCCTCGGTTGCTCTCCTTGCCTCACTGCTGTGCAAAGCTGATATACGGCTGGACAAGTTTGCCGGAGCGCGTCCAGACAGGATAACAACCGCTTGGAAGCCATATTCTGCTGTTCCACGAAAGCAATCTGTCACAGAGACACCCACCCACAACTAGCATCGTCAAGAACAACCAACTCCACCACATTCACTCCATCCGAAAAACACACCCGACCACTTTCATCACTAATTCATGGCCTCACCACGCAAACTGCGGAACTGACATGCACACGTTCGGAGCCACATCATCGTGTTGCTCCCGAACGGACTGGTAATAACACTATTCAAGGAAGGCCACGGGCATACCCTCCACAACAACACCTATACTTCCCTGAAAAAGGAAACATATGCGAGAACTCTATCCATCATTCACCCTCCACCGAAATCTATGTATCATTCAAAACAAAAGTCATGCAAACTTTCATAGTCTCCACAAACTCTGCAACTCTCATCCACACAGAAACACTGACCTTCGTGAAATCGGCACTGAATGCAGCCTCAGGTCCCAGTAGATCTTTCACGAATTCTGCCGGAAGAACCTTCCCCAACCACAAAACGAATCGCAACCCATCGAAAAGTAGATAGGCTCCCCGAGGGTCCAGTTTCTCTGAAGAAAGCGAAAGAGGACTGGGCAGTTCCGCCAGACCAGTCGGCAATCTCGCTTGCGAACCCTGCACATCACCAAAACCACACCCACCATGCATCCGCGTCACCACCATTCTACAAACAAATCAACACCGACCTCCGACTCAACAGACGCACAAGAACGGATTTAGAGTTTTATTTATGTTCTTGGTTTCTAATGGGATCCTTATCGCGGGTTTGTCTATCCTAATGGGCGTCTAACCAAAAAATCTATTTTTTTGTTGGTTGGTCCTTTTGTGGGGCTCCAGGTACAGCCCATCAGACTTCTTCCCAAAACATCAAGGATAAATACATGATCGTCAACATCAAGACACAAACCTCCTATCATCACCCTCATTAAAGCGTCTAAAAAATCACCTGCATTAGGTACTCGTCCAGACGCAGCAGTGTCGGGTACAGTAACTTCAGTAGTCTCGGAATGGACATCGTCATCATTTCGAATCCCATCGCYGATCTCTCGTCGGGGGTGCACTCCCCAAAACCACCTCGAAGTGCCAGACTCTTGATGATGCCGAGCGTGTAAAGAGGAAGGAGCTTCAAACTCTCGGGGTATATCAACCTGTTGCTCGTCCGGTGCTGAACTGAAAACAAGTTCCGGTACTCGCGCAGGCTCCGAACCAATCGTTGTTGCGTGGCTTGACGGGATTCTTCCAGTTTTGACTGATATGTCTTCTCGACGGCTGCACCAATCACAAAAGTCACAATCAGATTCAATAAAGTACACASCAAACAAAGAGCTYAATCAAAATGAACCGTGTAATGGCCTGAACCAGTGTGAAGTACCCCACCAACAGGAAACAACACTCAGTAAGCCGTTTAAGCTAGTTACCCAAAACGAGCATACTCGTCACAAAAATCGAATGACTTCTTAGAATACAATAAATCCARTATGTTCAATAATACCTACAGCACATGCAACGATCCATGTATGAAATAAAATCTGCCACAGCACCGTCACCACTAACAAAAACCAAGACCCTACTCTTGAAATCGGGACAGTGTACTTGAAAGCGGCGCCATGTCAAAGCCGGAGAGAGTCTCCGCACTCATCTTYAACTACTATGATCATCAAAATATAAAAACTCACCGAGTCTGCCCATCATACAAGCGATAGCTCCTACGTCGGCTGCTCTGTACAGTTCTGAAAGCTCGTTAACCACTGGAGTCGCCATCGTATGCACTCTGATTCGTCGTTCCCCTGCTGACGATGTATATCTGCCGTCGTCCTGGTCAAGGGTACAACATAACATGCAACAACGATGGCAAGGAACAAGAAACAGATCAACCCTATCCACACATCAAACCTCTTYAACTATCTCCATSATGTGAACCAGTACCATAACTTACAACTTATATTTTAAAGGACATGCTRTGTCCTGGCAAGCAACTACATGCAAAYGCAAGAACCAGTCCCGAACTACAACCCGAAAACGAACCAAACTGATTCTCCGACTAATCTACAACTCATAACACTGCAATGTCATTGCGAATGTCRARTATCTACGGCAGGCGGATGGATACAGTAGGGCCACTTGGAAGTATACGGTCTGCGTCGTTAACAAAGTGTCTTCCAGCACCAGCTGCATCGCAAATGCCTTGTCGCAATCCACAGCAGGAAGGGCCATCAGGTCCGAACTTCGCAGCATGAAGTGCCCGTGATATGACGAGAACCGGATTCCTGTTGCCGCAAGAAATAACGTCTAGTGAGCCCCTTATTCACAAGGATATGGAGCACAACCACCAAGTAAAACATGGTGACCTCAACCAGATTGAAGACACTGACAGACCATCGCATCCTCAGCAAAACCATCTCAAATATCACGCATGGCATGATACAACAACATCCACGTTCTAAAGACATCCTCGTAATCAATGCCATCAGTCGCTGGGCTTCGCAAGCCCTTCACTTGCTTTGCCTACCTTTTCCACACCGTATTCTTATCACAGCCTCCCATGCCGTTTCTCTCGTAAGATCTCGACTCAGGTCATAGCTGAACTTCTCCCCATGCAACTGAGCCTGGAAGGCAGGATAGTAGCATACCTGCCCTCCTGTATACCTCGCTAGTGTCCCTGTATGCACACAAACTCGTCAGGAAACTCACTCAGATGCTTTATTCATCTCACGAACTCCGCCAAAATCTTTTCTTGCCTACTGTTTCACAAGGATCCATTTCACATTAAGACTTCTTCATAGCACCCATTCGAACTACCTCAGAACACAACAAGATCTCACTGTGCTCTCTGTGCTCATAATCGTCCTCGTCGTCATCCACATATTCTGTGAACCGAAAGCCCACAGCGCGAGGAACAAAACAAATAAATCCCCATGCAAGACAAGAGTTGCATCGTCTCACCTAGAGAGGCCACATCAGCATAACGTTCGCTAAAGGCATAAATGTTCACACCAATCTGATACTTCGAAAAATCCGCGGCCATCTGTTTGTAATACTGCTCTTCTGTACCCCTAAGGTGGTGCTCTTTCTCAGTTCCATACATGCGAGGATCATTGCCCCGGAGTTTCAGCCTTCCGAATCCAAGAGATGGCAGASTATTCTGAAAAAGGAGCAACTTCCCTCCCAGCTGACTCTGCAAAAACCAATSGAGTCCAAATTATCCCTTCATCTTCGAAAAAAACGACACTTTGAAAAAAATTACACCCATTCCTTGAAACACATACAACAASACCATTTGCAGAGTAGCTAATCCACAACCAGACGGCTGAAACACATTATAATGTTCCATGATCCAGAACCCACGACAGCTTCGTACGTTCCCATGACTAAGAGTACGTACCATAACCATGAAAGTCGCCTTCAGTGCGGGCCCAAGAGCGGAYTCGATGTTCAAATTGTTATCAAACATCGAAGGTAGGCTGTCCAGCAGGGCTTCCACAACCGTCCTCGATTCCGACAGGTTCACCAGCAAATCGTCGGGAAGTGGTAGAAAAGGGTCCTCTAGGTCCGCAACCACCATCATTTGCGGTTGCGTCAAGGAAGACTGTTCGAACCAAACAGCAGTCATGCCTTAGGTTCCCAGAAACAATCCTCCGACTGAACTCGATTATACCCAGTCAAAGCGTAAGCAACAAAATAAAACCCTCTAAACAGGAGTGAAGTACAATTCATGACTGCGTCTCGCAGTACTCAAGCCAGCAAAACCACACCACAAGAATGCTCAAAGACCAGTAATCCTAAGAATCCAAAACTCAAGCAAACATATTCACACGAATCGTCAACAGAAAAGCATCCCAGTCATCAAGAATACATAACCACATCCTGCAGGGCTACATGAGAGAAATGAGGAAAGTACCCATCACACCCGTTCATACGACACCCCCCAGACTCACTTACGCAGTGACCTCGTGGAAAGATTTTAACAGAAATAGAACTCTCTCCAGGGTTCCAACGCCCATTATACACAAACAGAACGTTCCCCATGAGAAATCCATCTCCCATGCAAGACCAGCTTTCAGAACACACCTTCAAATTGTAGAAGTGCAGAGTGCTGTCGAATGTCAAAAACCCGATTTGTGTCCTTGGRAACCCCGGAAGCTTGTCTAGTGAGGCCTTGATAGTATCTGCAGCAATCTGCATCCAAGAAGCACACCAAAGTTCATACAAACGCAAGTCTAGTACCGCAATAAAGCGAACTCACAACACCGTCCATCAGTGCCCCACACCTCGTCGTAATCACTACCAGTCACAAAACGCGAACCCCCAACAAATAAACCCAGACAAACAAAACCCATGCACGCAAGGCTTACCTTCACCATCCCAGACTTCACAGCTGACAAGGAAACGTCGATCAGAAAGAAGTACACGGGAGGCATCGGAGGTCGGACCATATACTCCGTCGGGGCCACGAAGCATCACCCTTAGGTCTTCTTAGGACTCCATATTTCTCAGAACATCGTCACGAGCTTACTCCATCACGGTAGATCACGGAGCCTCTACAAAAGCAGTACTCACAATGGAAAATTCTCCCGATTACTCTCCCAGTGCTCACGTACGTCGATTTCCCATCGAGATTTGCAAGTAATGGAAGAGAGAAAAACAAAACAAACCTGCGAATTGAGGCAATTGTTCAGGCTCGTTCGAGAGTGATCGAAGCAGCTCCAAGCTCCGTTCCGTCACCAAACATGCTACAAACCTGGTGTTGGGAGATCCATGGGAGGATCGAGAGCGAGTAATTGAGAAGGCCTGCTGCGGAATCCCCGAACGTGGAAATCTGTGGGGTGGGTTCGGAGGCTTCCACGCTTGATGCTCCACCTGCCACTCTGGTTTTAGGGCGACTCGACTCTGCGAGGTGTCTGGGTCTCTCGGAGTCGTGTTGACGAATGAAGGTGGGGCGGTTATTCATCCGTCGACTCTGTTCAGGAATCTGTCCATCCATTCGGACCATCAATCAATTGACTGCCTGTAAAAGCCCGGCATAATAAGTCCGTACAGGGGAGCATCTCCACCGGCCCGGTAAGATAGTCAGTCGCGGGTACACATACCCTACGCTAGGGTTAGATTCGTTAAAAAATAATTCAAAAAATCATTAAATATAATATCTAATGAAAATTTTCAGAAATTATACCATGGCATAATTGAATAGTGTAGAAAATATTAATGAAAATAATCTTAATCCTCAAAAAAATCATGAAGTCAAAGTCGTAGGTCCTAGTAAAACCGTAATTATCAGTAAAGTTGTGAGTATTGCTAAACCCCAAAAAATATTTCTATGAGAGATAAGGCATGAAATATCGCAAACCTTCTAAAACAAACTTCCAAAATTTCTAAATCAAATTAATGAATGGAAATTCAATCATGAAAGAAATGATTTCATATGGTGTTTAATGATTTTGACCCCAACGTATGGTATGGCAATTACATAGCTTATGGGATCATTTTCCTACACCTCCGACTCCCAAATTTTCACKCATTCAAACCCATTCATTCTTTGCCCCTTCATATTATCAATTTTCAAATGGACGTCAAACGTATGTTACAATTATAACTTTGAATTAAATGGTGACCCCACCCCTTGACGTTTTAAGCAAGATTTAATTGTTGTTACACACAAATGAGTGATCACTTGAATGRATCTTTCAAGATGAACCATCAATGGCATTGGGAGGCTTTACGGTTGTACAATTTTGACTTTTCTTGAGCAATTCTAAGACAAGAAGATCATAAATGATGTAAGGCCCCTCATTGTAGAAGCTACAAGTCTAGTATAACAACGAAGGTGAAAATATAAACTTGCTTATAGTGTTTTCTTACTACAAGCGCTATCTAGAGAACAAAAAAAATTGTGAACAAAAATGCTTCTAGTCCTACTCACAAATGCTCAAAGTAGGTGCTAAAGCTTTATTCAAAAGTCCTGATGCATTTTAATGGCTCAAATTGAGGTTTATGTGAAATTCTCATCTAAATTGCTATTTAAGTTGGCTACTCCTCATATTGTTGGAACSGACTTATATTCATCCAATTCAATCTAGGGATCCAATAGTCAAATTGTTTACTAAAGAATTATGTCACAATTGAATCTTGGAGTTCATGACTTCCATAACATTGTCTTGTTGCCCTAACAAGGCAGATTGACTTGTAGTGTCAAAAAAGAAGTACATATAGAAATGCATACACTTTACAATATGGAATATTGCAAAGGGATTTTAAAGTGGGCTATTCAATGGAAATGTATTGAAAAATATAGATGAAAATATTTTTTATTGTCAATATGGACAATGGCTACACATAAAGGTTTTGAGGAGACACTAGTGCTAAATATGCCAAAAGAAATGGTTTCTACCAGAGACTCCATGACTTTGGTCATAAAAAACTCTAGGAGCAACAATCAATGATTGAAGTTCCTATGCTCATTTTTACACATGATATAGTAGCTATCTTTTTAGAAGTTTGGAAAACAAAATTCTAGGCATTTGTTTTAATTAAGACGAGACGTAAAGGTTGGGTAAAACAAGTTCTATTTCTTGAATACTTTGTAAAAGCTCATACATTTTAAGCCAATGTGCTTTAGGGTACAATAGTGATATAGTCTATCAATTCATTGTATTAGCCATAGTATCACTCCAATGTTGACGATTGTATTGATTGAAAAGTAGACAATTCATGAGTCGTTGTCACCATGCACAACACATTTGTGTCAACMAGCTCACACTTTTATCATCTTTTATCAAAGATGCTTGGACGAAGCGCTTAGAAACCAAAAAAATGAAGTTGATTGCAAAAACAAATGCTTGGCGAAACACAACTCATGGAGATGGACAATTGTCAAGCAAACTTATCAATCTTGGTAAGCAATTTTTCTTGCAATTGGATGCTAATTGTGYTGACGGCATAAATAAGAAAAAACARATCACAAGAATATAGTTAGGTTAAAAAATATTATAGAGTTAAGTTTCTTTTTCAAAAATGCAATTGAGATTTTGAGCCTCCAATCAAAAGTTATGGACAAATTTCAGAGAGGATGCTCAAAAATGTCAACAAAATTATTCCTTCCACCCCTTCTCTAAAATTTKTCAATAACTTTGAATTGGAGGCATAAAATCTCAATTACATTTTGGAAGATAAAACTTAACTTAATCTCATGTGGGTCACTTAATGCATTTAAAAAACTCTGTGTGGCATAATCTAGATAGGATTCTATTTTTTTATATAAATTTTATAAAGAGTTTAGAAATGAATATATTAGGGAACATTGAAAGTGCTAAATCCATTATAAATAATGTAGGTAGTCTACAAATYTGATCCATTTAAATTTCTTACATGTAATTAAGGAGATGAAGTTTTGAATTCTAAGTTGTCTATTTACTATATCCTGTGTATACGACTTATTATACAATTTGGCTAGAGTGTCAGACCTAAATTGGATGAAATATGAGTAGATGGGTGAAACTTTATGGGTGAATTTTCAATGTCTTTTAAGTGAATAGTCCTAGGATTGTTGGAGCCATCTACTATGGTTGAGTCCCTTTTCTTGTAGTTGATAACTTTGTMTTTTTATCTTCTAATGTTTGGATTGGACAAAGTTTTCCAAYGTTGTGTTGAAGAARTAAAACCYTGATTGAAAATCATCTTGACKAGTATAACAAATGATACTTACTATTATATGCAAAGTCAACTTTGGCTTATCAATTTAAGACATTTTCTTTTCCTTGAAGATCTAGAAGATCCTCAAATTGATATAATTATTTTCACATGATCTTGTATTCTAATTGGAAGCAAAGCGTGAAAATATGCAAGAGAAAGTTTGAAGTTGATGAGGAATTGCCATGAATTACATTATGCTTAGCTGAAAATGAATTTGGGAGGTAAACTTCTTTGAAATATTTTCAAGTGAATTTCTTTGAAAGCCAAATGAGACTGTCATCTAACACAAGTTGTTTCACATGTTTTGGAGTTTGTGGAATTAGGTGTGAATTATTGAGGTTGAAATTGCATTGTTGTGTCCTTCAATGTTTGAATTTTGAACATGCTCTCCATTTTTTTAGCTACATGAATATGATTAAACTTTGTTTAAAAACGCATGAAAATAGGTTGAATTTCATGGATGTAATCGCTAAATTGTTTTTCAAAACAATTTTTTTTTCACCTTGATTTTCAATTCATTTTTTTTTTCTTGTAAAAATGTAGCCTAAGAAACTTCTATGGGCGTGGGTAGTATAAGTAATTATAGTGCCATAATATAGGCGGTTTCCTCAAATTAAGTAACTATAAGGATATTAATATTTTTGCCTCATCAAAAGATATTTAAGGCCAAAGGAGGGCCGTTTCAAGATTGTTCCCCTTGTTGTATGCGAATTGTGAACTAGCCATTGTTGCCGAAATTTTTTAATAAAAAAAAATTACAATTTTTTTTTCAAATATTTCAAAATATATTAAAAAAACTAAAAATTGATCATTTTGTTTAWTGATTAAATTTTGTTTTGAAATTTTGTTTTGAAATTGATTATATATAAAAAAAATTATTTAAAAATTCAAAAAATTCAATAATTAACATTATCTAACATGGCATGGTCTTGACCACGTCAAATTGCTAATGTGGCAAGTTCCTACAGTCTAGSAACTCCAGAGAACTCGCGGGCTTCTATAGGCCTCTAAGATCCTCTAATGTTGTAGATAAACTATCCCTAAAAATTACCCAAATATACATAAAGTGACCCACCCGAGAATTTAATATCCTAATTCTTTTGAGTTTAAATTTTTCTCAAAAAAACATTTTACTATGCCGTATCCCGATAGAAGTATAAGATCTATTAAAAATAATATGGACTAATACAAGTGACATGACGTACTGTTAGAATATTTTACAAGTTAATTTGTAATTCCCACCCTCCCACCCTTGACAGCTGTAAAGAGTGAATGTGGAGGATCTTATGAGATTATGGAACCAATATAGCTTTAATGCATATTGAGCCTCCATTTGCTAAGTATACTTGACTCTTTTATGAGGAGTATAATAACTTGATAAAAGGTGGCAACTTACTAAGTACCAGACAACCAATGACAGTCTGATTTGGAGGCGATAATTAATTACCGTCATTCCTAGTGTTTCGCCAATGAGACTGTTTCAATTAGCTAGACCCAATTGGGTATGTAACTAGCTTGTTCAATAGGAATTTCAGCTCATTGTACCATGCTGATAGCTTCTGATTCAGTTTCTTGATCTTCTTGCAAATAGTGATGTGAGGTATCGAATTGAGAGGTCTGATCGACTCTTGAGCTTCTGATTGATAGTAACTCACTGGGGGGTTTGTCCACTGGGTTGCTGGGTCTCACCAATACACTACGGATAACTAAAAGGCTTAGTTACTAGTGCTTTTTACACCATAGCTTCTGGAGCGTATTGGTCTGTGCTGGGATAGAGCTTGCAACATTTAGTGCAAGGACTAGATAGACATCCAAAGCAAAGGGAGAGTGAAAAATGGCAACGTTGGGTTCACAGTGTCCTAATTATAGCCAGGTTGATAGACGGATACGGAGTTGTTGATTTGTGCAAAAATGTTGTTTTGTAAGTTTAAATTATGTTATCCTAGTGAAGGCAATAACAAGCGTATTGGGCTACAGACACTTGGTGTTCCTCACTAACATTCCAAATGTTTGTCATGTTGTGGGATGGGCACATGTGAGGTCCAATATCTCTAGGAGCTATTTTTCGACTTGCTTCAAAAACTTCCATTGAGACTCTCATGCTGCTTATTCTTAGTTAACGCTTCCAATGTACAAATTTTTCTTCAAAGGCTGAGTTTAGAGCATTAGATTTGCTCAGAGAGATATATATTGTTACTCATGACTCATATCATGAGTTCTATCATGAAAAAATTTCTACTGGTTCATGAGTTTTGGCTAATAGAGGTCAGGTTGACTTCATGCATGCATGTAAAATGCTACAAGTGTGATTGGTATAAAATCAGCATAGGCCATAATGGACATTGTTCTATAAGGTGAAATTTCAAATACTATCTAGATGTGATCAGATTGAAGCCCATTCTAGGGATGTTCCAGTAAAAGTTTGTTTGTTTGTTTGTTTCTTTCTCACGTTGAGATCTTCTGGACCGTGCAACCCACGGATACGTGCTTGGTACCATCGGAAAGCTCTCGGTGAGAAAATGTCCATGGGCTTGGTTTCCTGGCGTTCCGACCTATGGGGTGAAAGTTATTGATTTTCGAGTTATTTTTGGTTTTAAATAATGTAAAATCATTTTTACTTTAATTTTACTTGTGGCAATGGCATTGGACACACTAGTCCCTATCTAGTATTGTAGTTGAATGTCATCAAGGTTTAGAGGACTTTTATTTGGCCTTTTTAACCCCTAAATGACCAACAGTCCACTCAGTGGACTTTGAGGAGTTTGGGCAAGTACCTACGATCTCAATTTTTGATGAATTTTTTTGAAACTTTTACATTAGGCAGAAAAACTAATCATCTTCATGGGAATAAAATTTTTATTTCAATCAGTGCCCGGGAGCAAAAGTTATGCCATCTGAAGCATAATTTTTGTGTTGCTGAGCAGAAAAAAAACCCACAAAAACTTGAAATTAATTTTTTTTCCTTATAAATATGATTTTGGTCTACATGTGAAGCTTTGATTCATTTCATATACATTAATAATGTGAAAGTTATGAACACTCTTGTAGAAACTTAAACGGGTAGAAGGTAGTTGCAAGAAACACCTATTGTTTTTGGCTCAAAATGGCCTTAGTAGTGGAGTATTGTGACTTTGGGAATAATGTTTTTTTTAATGCAATAAGATATGGATAATTTGTAAGGCATTTGGAAAAGCACATGTGTGAAAATTTAGACCTAGAAAAATTTATCTCTAAAAGTTATGCACACTCAAAGAGTGATGAAAAATGATAAGGAAATGGACCCTTAGGTGTTAGATTTAAAAAAAATAATATAAAAATTCTATAAATTCTATAACAAAAACTTTTTTCCTAATTTGAAGATGCTCCTTCTCAACCATTTTTGTCATTGCAAAAAAAAATTCAGTTCTCTACGGTTGCGCAAAGGTAGTGCACTTTGAGCACATATGGAGGGTGGAAAAATTACTATTTTTAGAAAATCTCTATGTATGCCTATCTAACGTTAGTAGAAGTCCATGTATCCCAATTTTGAACATCAAATTCTGATTTTTGGGTAAAAAAAATAGTACCAACACCCTCCAAAATGGCCAAGGTAGACACCCAATCGGGGGCAAGTTCAAAATAATAAAATAATTTTAAATCTTTTGAAAAAACTACTCAATGTCTAAAACTACCTCATGTACCTTCATCCCAAATTTCACTCCAAAAAATCAAACGATGCAAAAGTTATAAGCAAGAAAACCACCCGTCCAAGGGCAAGGGGACAAAAAATAGAACAAGTGTTTCTTGCAATCACCCTAGGACATGAAATGATTCATTTTGCAAATCTTGGACCCAATATTTACTTGGATTGATACCATTACAAACACCCACAAGGATACAAAGATTCCAAGACTCAAAAATCCATCTCCTATTTAAGAAATACCCACCCACCATGAATCTCCAATCACACTCAATTCCAAGAATTCCACTCAATTCTTGAAGCTCACCAAGAGAAGTGGTTAAAACCATAAGCTATATTAAGTGGAAGTACTTCAAACCAACTTGAACCACAAACGAATCTTGAAAACATGTATTAGATACAAGTGCCCCAAATGTTCTAAAGACAACATCAATTGGAGTTGGTAACGAGGCCTACCATCCATAACTCCAACAACTATCTGGCATGTGGTTGTTGGTGTCCGAGCCCTTGTCCCGAGTGCCATAGTCCTTGTCCCTAGCGCCAGTCCTTATCCCCAGCGCTAGTCCTTGTTCCTAACGTGCCAATACAAATGAAGTACATATAGGAACCGTATGTTCATTATTTAGAGTGGTGAAGAGACTCAATGATGGAACCACTTGTACTTCATGACGAATAAGTGTCAACAAAGTTTTGACGGTGCGAAGTGGCTTATTTTGTACGGGAACAGACCTTAGGTAAGAAAGAACCTATCCAGAGTCCACATTCAATGGATGCATTGGGACCATTAAAAAAAACTTCAAACCCAAAGTAAATCAAAGGTACAGTATTGTTGGGCCAAGTAAAGTTGCAAAGTGAATGCTCTAAATGTGTACATAAATGTTGAAAATGGTTTACACTCCATTGTAAAGTTGATGCTCAAACTTTTTAATACATTTATACAAATTCATGAACCTACAATTCTTTTCTGGAAAATTTATCATATTCAATTTTCATGGTGGCGGTTACCCTTGTGAGAGAGCTTTAAACAAGAACTTGAACTTGAGTGAGCAAACATGCATGAATTATAAAACATACAAGAAACTTAGACATTTTCAAGAAAGCTTGTATTGAGTATTATATATAAAAGATGAAAAACAATATCATTCAATCTTTAAATGACATAGAGTAAACAAAGTTCAATTCATATTAAATTATATAATTACAAATTCACACATTCTAATACTATCTACAATTTCCTCAAATCATTAATTAGTTTTAAAATCTTTATATTTCCACATCAATGAAAATACCCTCAAATGCTATGTTCGGCAATGCTAATTTTCATGGCAAAATTTTGTGAGAAGACAAAATTTTAGGAATTTGTTTCTAGGTTTTGATTTTTAGTCCAAAAAATCATATTTTATCACCAAACAATGGATCTTGTTCATTAATAAAAATAGTTAAAAGGTAATATTGAAATTGATTCAATCATTAAAAATAGTTAAAAGGTAATATTGAAATTGAGTCAATCATCAAAAATGGTTAAAAGGTAATATTGAAATTGAGTTAATAAAATAAAACATGAAAATAAAAATTTATCTTTTATCCCTAAGTGCCTTACATGATGGATATTGTTCATATGAAGCCACTTAATCCATAATCCCTATGGATCCTAGAAAATTTTGCACCGAAAATCATTGAAAACCTTTTTCCAATGCATTCCATATAAATTGAACAAATGACTTTTCTACTTATCTAACCATGGGATCTTGTACTACGTTTTCTCAAGAGTATGCTGTGAAATTTGATAAGATTGGAAGATTTTAGCCTTTGAATTGAGTCAAGAATTTTTTTGAATTTTACCCAACAATTTCAGTAGAGTTTGACTACCTTGTCCGACAATTTTTGCATTGTGGATTGTGATTTTATGATTTTTGTTCAATAAAATTATTATATTATGCATATGTGCACTAATTTTAGAAGTAGAAGAGGGTGGAAGATGTCCCTAAACTGTGGCTTCATCCAATTAATAGTCATCAAAGAAGCTTCAAAATGCATGGGAAATGTTTTGAAATGTGGACTTTGTATCCAATTACCCCACTGCAAAAGCTTTAGAGTACATGACAAATGTTTTGAAAACTAAACTTCATCCAAATAATAATTATCAAAGACTTCAAAGTGCATGACTAACATTTTAAAAAGTGTGCTTCATTGAATGATTATTCATTCCAAAGACTTAGAACACAAAAAAGAGGAGGAAAAGGAAAAGGAAGAGTAAAAATCATGTACAAATATAGGTGATTCAAATTCCCGAAAGGAAGCCTCAACACGTATGGTTTCATAACTTCTCCTCAAAAGAGTAAATGGAGTTACAAAAATCAAGTTCAGAAAGGTTTTCTTGTCTGAGGGGGGTCAACTCAACTCATGCATCTGCATCTGCAGCTTTTTGTAACAAACTGTGTAGCAAAAATCCTCAGATAGCATGGATAATACAGTTGGTCGCACACTTCCATGCGCTAGCCTATATACAAATTTGCTTCATCTCCACAGGAGGTTCCTGCATAAAAATTGGCTTCACGTCCACAGGAGGCTCCTGCATACAAATTGGCTTCACATCCGCAGGAGGCTCCTGCATATAAATTGGCTTCACATCCACAGTAGGATCCTTCGCCTGCAGGGGTACAACACCCGGTGGCGCCTTCCGAAGAGTATTCCAGGCGTGTGCTGTGCACCCTGCAATACAAGGTGGAATGGGTGGCTGATCCTCAAGCCTGTCCATGAGGTATTTGTACACCTTAAATCCGTTGATGCCATCGCTGAGCTCATAGTTCAAAATAGTATACAAGCCATCGTATGAGTAGCCCAGGACACCAGGGCCATTGATACCAGTGCCGAAATGCCCTCGAATCACCCGAACCGGCAGCTTCCGTTCAAAGTTTTTAGCTAATGCAAGGTTGCCTTTTGTCAAAATTTGATCGCTCACAAAAGGTGCTTGTTGATTGCGTTTCTTGCGACCTCCTTGCCCTACAACATATCAAAACWACTCSTTAAATCCKTAGTTGATTTCAAAACAGTCCGACAGTCGGATATAAAAAAGTGCAAAAGAACTAGAAGCGCAATCTGAAGAACATTCTAAAGGAGCATAACAACAGATTGAAGTAGCATACCTGTGTAAAGAATTTTATCACCCCAGTCCCTGTCATCCACATAGCCTGCCTTAGGCATCATGACTATAGCTGTGGCGGTGGGGATCATATCAGGAGGAGGACGACCGTAGTCAATTCCCACATTCGGAAGCCGGTGCAACCCGACTATAGCCATCTGATGCCGATAAGTGAACGTATCACCAACTTGAACACCAGGAAGGTCACCCACATTCACACCTGGATTTACACCCGCATTTGCCCTCTTTATATCGTTATATGCCACAATGTCTGGGCGGCAATCCAACCCTCTTCGGTTTCCCTCCCTCACAGGTTCGTCTGAAGTGGACTCCCTCTCGGCTAATGCCCTAGCTGAGATCGCATCTTTAGCTTTGTTGATACAGATAAGGTATTGCTGCAGGACACGCGTAACTTCCACTCGGGAGGTGGTGACAGTAGAATCTGCACGAAAGACGAGCACGATGGGAAAAAGGCAACAAAAGGATAAGCAATCGGAAGCAACGGAATGTTGACTACCAACTCGAACTGGAATATAATGAAGACCCTAAGAAATTGAGTAAGACGAGAAAAACGCTTGCCATAGCGATAAGGCACAACTGCCGAACTGTCGGGAGGGGTCCAGTCGTGGCTTGGCCCAGCTTGGTCTCTTGAAGCAGCGGCGTCTTGAACATCGCCTAACAACATGGAAGGACAGTTCTCAAAACAAAGGATGCTCTGAATTGGCCACTAAATTGCTTCAGAGAAGACGAGATGATGTGCAAGATGCATTCGATTGTCAAACTCTACCCTTCCAACCACAGAATGCAAAACGAAGGATGCTTAGTGGCTCACCAGCAGGTAGAGAASGTCTTGGAACACTTACAACAGCTTGACCAGCATTAGCATGGTTGACATTCCCCATGCCTGATGGTTGTGCATGCCCTGCACCAGACAACAGCAACCTAGTGAATCAAAGGAAGGAAAATGAAACCATGAAACAGAAGTGAAGTGAATATCTCACCACAGCAAGCTGAAAAAAAACTTGGAACTGCAAATCAGTAAAGAGTTTAGAAATCTAAATTACAACAGTTACCTCTGTGAGAAGGCACATCTGCTGAAGTGGTGGGAGGGATCCAGCTGTGACTTGGCCCAGCTTGCTCTCCTGAAGAAGAAAAGGACTCTAGTACTCTCCTGGAGACAAAGCCTGAGGAACATCCCAGTCCATATGGCAGACCATATGGCAGACCTTTAGGTAGACTATTAGGTCGACCGTTAACTTGAGAAGGTGTTGGATCCATACGGTTAACAGAATAAGGGGAGCCCARCGTTGTGCCGGGATTCTGTGGAACCAAAGCCCACAATAACTTCCCGTCTTGCACTATGGTTTGAAGCACGAACCCCCGGAGCTCTTGTCCTGGACGATGCATTCCCTGCATWGTGGGAGCTTCCAAACCRTGACTTTCCCTGCTATTCGCTGCTTGTCTCATATTGTCAAGCTCCGAATTCACAACGCTCGCCGAGTGAAAGCTCTCCATCGGCACCAACGCAGAAGTCACATTCGGCACGAACTCAGAAGTCTCATTTGGTACGAACTCAGGAGTCTCATTTGGCACAAACTCAGGAGTCTCATTTGGCACAAACTCGGAAGTCTCATTTGGCACAAACTCGGAAGTCCCATTTGGCACAAACTCAGAGCACTTGTCCGGTTGTCTCAAGTCCTCAGTCTCTACCTTCGTGGCATTTCTCAACTGAGAACTCTTTTCCGGTTGCCTTAGAATCTCAGGCTCTTCCTTCACGGTATTTCCCAAATGATGACTCCTTTCCRGTTGTCTTAGGATCTCAGGCTCCTCCTTCACGGTATTTCCCAACTGATGACTCCTTTCCGGTTGTCTTACAATCTCGGGCTCTACCTTCACAGCATTTCCCATCAGATGACTCCTTTCCGGTTGTCTTACAATCTCGGGCAAACAAACAACAAACTCCAAGTCATCACCCCCAAAACTACCAAGCAACGACCACTTCCACACCCACGCACAAACCACTCACACCAACCCGGAAACCAAAAATGGCGAACCTCCAAACCTCCATAACCTCTCCTCCCCATGTACCGTCACCAACGAAACTAATCAACCTTCTCGCAGAAGTCCTATATTCCAAATCTCCTAAAACCAAGCACACTTCATAACCTCTCGCAATTCCTTCAAAATCCACCAAAATCCACCACGACGCAACCACGAAACTCAGGGCGCTCTTTCACATCACGACAATTGATACTCTTTGCAATTCTTAAGAACAGGACGAAAGCATCATCGTTCGCCGCCAAAATGGCCCTCAAACAAATGCACCTTAACTGCTCACTGCCTCGAACTGAACCTCACAAACTGATGACAACCAAAACGAAAGCCGCAATAATAGAGGAGCATCCCTTTGTTGTGGAAGTGCAAATCTGTTTCTACCTGTGCAAATCTGCGATTGGGTCCTTGAAATTGAAACCCTAAATCGGTGAGGTGGGTGATTGGAAATCTGGAAAGGAGAAATGACGACTTGGGCAAGTGATGATGGAAGTGAAAACTGTGCGAGGAACCAAACAAGGCACAAAAAAGAAAGAAGGGAAAGTCTCGCTATTCAGGCGGACGAGACGGCAGTTCAGGCGCGTCTGCTCATCACGACGGAAGTGTAGTGGTGGTGGTAGGGTCGCCTTGTTTGTCGCCTTGTTTGTCGCCCCATGGGTCGTTGTCGCCCCATGAATTGCTCCACGTTAGCATTCTTGCTAATGTATTATTAGTTTTACCAAAAGAATAAAGTTGACCTTGTGATGTCATTGTCACTAATTACAAACAAGAATATTTACAATTATTATTATAAAATCATTCTTATTATTGAATTTTATTGTTGGAAACTATAAAAAGATTCCTATGCATTGTAGCATGACAATATTATTTGGAAACCGGATGAATAACTTGTGATTTGGCAAAGTGTTGTAGTCTTTTATTTATTTTTAGTTGATTAGGATCATTCTCTCTTTGATTTTTACTTTGATTCCTTTGTAATAGAATTGTCTCTCACCTACATGCCATTCTTTATCCCAATAGGTTGTTTTTGTCTCCATGTAAGTCCACTTCCAAAAAAGAATTGTAGATTCATGAACTTGTATAAATACATTACAAAGTTTTGAGCATCAACTTTACAATGCAATACGAACCATTTTCAGCATTTATGTACACGTTTAGAGCATTCACTTTGCAACTTTTACTTGGTCCAATGACACTATACCATTGAGTTACTTTAGGTTTGAGTTTTTTTTAAAGATCCCAATGCATCCATTGAATCTGGACTCTGGATAGGTTCCTTCTTACCTAAGGTCTGTTGCGTACAAAATAAGCCACTTTGCACCGTCACAACTTTGTTGAAATTCATTTATCAAGAAGTACAAATGGTTCCATCTTGAAGTCTCTTCACCACGTTAAGTAATGAACATACGGATCCTATATGTACTTGATATGAATTGGCACACGTTACGCTAGGCCGCTAGGGACAAGGACTGGCGCTAGGGACAAAGACCACCACTAAGGACAAAGATTGCCACTAAGAACAACGACTGCCACTGAAGCAAGGTTTGCGCCGGGGACAAAGACTAAACACCAACAACCAAGGCTTTTTTTTTCATTTTTTACAAAGTACCACATTTGCAATATTAAATGTTATAGTGGTGCTCCAAATTACAACATTCATCCAAATATTGGATGTATAATATGGTTTTCATCCACAATCTAGCGATTTCATCTAAGATTTTTAAATAATTCAAAGTTTTCTGGCGATTTCATCCAAGTTTTTAAACATTATTTTAGGCATTTTTTAGCCAAATTATTTTATCTAGTGCAATTTGGCACAAAAAAGCCAAAAAAAAAGCCCTGCCAACAACCACAAGTTGTATAGTTCTTGGAGTTATGGATGGTAGGCCTCATTACCAACTCCAATCGTTGTTGCCTTTAGAACATTTGGACTACTTGTATCTAATACATGTTTTCAAGATTGGTTTAAGGCACTTCCACTATATATATTTAATGGTTTTAGTCACTTATATTGGTGAGCTTCAGGAATTGAGTGGAGTTTTTGGAATAGAATGTGGATGGAGGTTCGTGGTGGGTGGGTATTCACTATTGTAGGAGATAGGTGTCTGATTCCTGGAATCTTTGTATCCCTAAAAGCTTTTGTAATGGTCTATCAATCTAAATAAAAATTGTGTCCAAGATTTGCAAAATAAATCACTTCATGTTCTACCCATATAAGTCGCTAATTTACCTTGTATTCAATGGCAAGTCCTTTACTTTGTAAAAGAAAAAAAACTCATTGATGTTGTCCATATATTATCTCCAAAATGAAAAGAAGCAATTGGCAAAGTTACAAAACAATGTCATAATTGGAGCTTTTCCATATTGAACGGAATACTTGACGAGACCATGCATTTATTGCTCACTTTTTATCCAAACTACACTAGAATGGATTGAGCTAAACAACCAGAACATTGGAGATTCTCCAAGTGCTCAAATRAAAGATAGTAAGATTGTTTTTAATTAATTGTAGTATATGCTAATCATTTCTCAAAATATCTTTATACTTGGCTTATGTAAAGTAACTTTTGTTTTTTTGTAAATGTATCACACATTTTTTTCTAGAAGTCTTTGGAATGAATAATCATTCAATGACGTATACTTTTTAAAATGTTAGTCATGCACTTTGAAGTTTTGGATAATTATTATTTGGATGAAGTTTAGTTTTCAAAACATTTGTCATGAACTCTAAAGCTTTTGCAGTGAGGTAATTGGATACAAAGTCCACATTTCAAAACATTTACATGCATTTTGAAGCTTCTTTGATGACTATTAATTGGATGAAGCCAAGGTTTAGGGACATCTTCCACCCTCTTCTACTTCTAAAATTAGTGCACATATGCACAATGCAATAATTTTAATGATCCAAAATCATAAAGTCATAGTCCACAATGCAAAAATTGTCCGACAAGTCACTCAAACTCTACCGAAATTGTTGGGTAAAATTCAACAAACTTCTTGACTCAATTCAAAGGCTAAAATCTTCCAATCCGTCTTATCAAATTTTACAACATGCTCTTAAGAAAACGTAGTACAAGATCCCATGGTTAGATAAGTAAAAAAGTCATTCGTTCAATTTATATGGAATGCATTGAAAAAACGTTTTCAATGTTTTTTGGTGCAAAATTTTCTAGGATCCATAGGGATTAAGGATTAAGTGTCTTCATAGAAACAATATCCATCATGTAGGCACTTGGGGATAAAAGATTTAGATGAAATAGGTGTTTTAAATAAAGGATAAATTTAGTTTGCAATAAGACAAGGAATCATTACAAAATGACCTTTTCCGATTTGCAACCATGCCCAACCCTATAGTGCATGTGCCATAACCCGGCTAAAATAAGAATCTTAATCTTTGTGAGCCTTGTAGTTGTCACATAGGTCTTAGAATTTTTTGTTTTGTTTTGTTTTGTTTTTGCTCACTTTTAGTAGAATATATAGTCAAAAGACCTAAAAAGAGTTCTTACATTGTATTTGGCAAAGGTCCACACATATACGGTGAATTATTCCTAAAAGTCCTGAAGTGCCTCAACCACTTCCATTTCCTATGTCTACTATCTAATTAGATGTCGAAAAGTTTGGTTAGGGGTTTGAGATAGAATTGGATCTTTTAGCTGAAATAATGTGAGGTTCATAAATTAAATGAGACTAAAACCATATCTTTAAATGCATACAATATAACACATGCTATAGGGGTTGTTTATATGAGATAAGACAAGTCCTACAAAGTTATAGAAATTTGCATGGACCAACATCAGTGTAGAGATCAACCTTTGACTCTTGAAAACAATAAAAAATTATTTTTAATTGTGCATGTAAAATCCCCAAGTGTTGGAGAACGTAGAGCCAAAGATTAGAGAGCCGTGTTTGTAGCAAAAATATATGCTAGGAGTTTGACGGCAAAATCAATTTGTCTAGATTCTCTATTCTTAGAATTGATCATCTTGAAAGAATAAAACAAGAGGTAATTAATTTGATCTTCCTACAAATAGTGCAAAGTATAAACATACACTTACACTTAGTAATTGGAGACTTCCTAAAAGTTACACCAAAAATTTCAAATTTTTTTAGTTGTTGAAGACATCTCTGGGCAAAGTCAATTGTATTTATTAATAATGAAAAATTCATGGAAATTATCTAGGTGACAGTAAAATTCCACTAGAATTAGGATAGTTTTTTTTATCTTGAATAAGTGCTTAGTCAAGTTTCAAGGCATTTTGGCACCAACAAGTACTATAAACTAGTGGCCGCATCAAATTCAAACGCATTTTATAAACATTCCATGGATTGACTAACAAACTAGAAGCTTGCAATGTCCAAAAAAAATCAACTTGGACTCTATACTTAYTTTTTTGRACCTTCCAAACAACCSATTCTAGTCAAATCCATGAGAAAGAGGAAACTCCAATATTTGTTTTTTTTACTTATTTTTGGATTTGAAATTATTTTCTTTTGTGAGCCAAATGGCTTGGAAGTAGAGGGCACGAAGTCCATAGAATTAATATGGACCTTTGAAAGTCAATGATGCAATTCGTTTGCCATTTGGAGTATTTACAGTTATAGACTTGCTTTTTAGTAGTTAGAAGTACTTGAAAGTTTCAAGCTAATTCAAAGTTTCAAGGTAATTGAAAGGGGGACGGGCCTTAGGAAGGTATAAAATGCTGTTCATTCTCATTTTCACCCCTTTTCTTATTATGCCAATATGATGGCACACTTGTTGTTTCAAGTTATGGCTATTTGAGCCATATTTTATGTTTTTTTTTGTGATTTAAATAGTGACTTATGGTCCTTGTATTTAATTTTGAAGCTTTTCTTGAAGGATGTCACGGTCTTTTCAAGTATCAGCTTTGTATTTTTGTGTTTTGGGTGGTTTAGTCCTCCAAATTTCTTGTTTTATTTTACTATTGAATCTTATAAGTATTATTCTTAAAGACATTCTAGCTAAATGCTAGCATTGCCGTTAATTAGAACCTCTTAGAGTTTGTTTTAAGTCTATTATCAATTCACGTACTATTCCGAGGGAAATTCTAGCAAAATTTCGACAATGCCAACGGCTAGAATCCCTTAGAGTTTGCTTTAAATCTGTCTTGTGATCTTGCACTAGCTTTTATTGTAGAAAATCCCATTTGCAGAATTCTCATTAGAGCCTTGACCTGTAGACATGTGTTTGTCAATGTCTCAAAATTCAAGATCAAGTCCTAGTGTCACAATACTAATGTAAAATGAAGCTTTGACTTCAATTCTAGTATTCATTTTGTGTTTGTGTGGCTCTCATCATGATGGCAAAACATTGACTTACCATTGTGTGAGAGCTTATTGATATCTCATTTTTAGATGTTTAGAGTGTCAACAACTATGAGAGTTTTTTGGAAACAACAAATTTATTGAAACTCCCAAACTATTATAAAGTTCTAATAAATTGAAGTTTGGAAGGTGTATAAAAGTTGTTTTGCAAGCGATTGATGATGTTTTCATAGCCTTTATAAACATAACAAAAGGTGAGAAAGAGAGAGGAAGAACCTCAAGAGGACTCTTCTATTATAGAAATTGCTTATTATAAGAAGCTTGATCAATCTAAAAAGCTTCCAAAGCAGCTACCTTTATCTTGAAAGCTCCTTAAAAAAGTTTTTTATATGTAGAAAGCTTCTAAAAAAACTTCCTTTGTTTTGTGATGACATCATTTAGAATAAGGTAATAAATTTGGTTGAATTTTTTTGTCATTTACTTTAATAAGTCCAAAAAATATTCAAAAAAATTACTAAAATAGTTTCAAAAGTTACTGAGATAATTATTGGAATATTTTTTGAAGTTATCAAGATAGTTATTGGAATAAGATTAGAAGTAACTTAAATATATTATGGTAATTTCAATGTTATTGAAAAAAATTATTGTAATCATTTT